>CM062836.1:20016593-20080495 GCA_031772345.1 Himalopsyche anomala | reverse complement strand
ACATACAACTAAGTAATTTTGATTTGATCATTGACGAGAAAATGAATTTGAAACTTTAAACAAAATATTGTGTTATGTTTATTTTTTTTATTTCCATGACCACTCCCAATGTTGAGCAAATTGCCTCGTAATGAAGGTATCCCAACAGAAGTTTTTCTAAAATAACTGTTTGTTACATATTCACTTATCCTCTCTTTTTTCAAAGAGAGAAGTAGGGTTAGAAGGGTAATGCTAGAACAGGACTAGTGCTTTACTAAAAGCTCTCGCTATTCTCAGTTATTAAAGTATCGGCAGGGAAGGAGGGAATTTTCAGACATCACAAACACCAATGCCTTTGAACAGAAATTGATAAATCGATTTATGAATTTCTGTTCGAAGGCATGGATTTATGTGATGTCTTCAATTCCCTCCTCCCATCCTATCCTATGAACGGGGCGTATGGAGATCGACTAGCTTACCACTAGTTCTGTCTTAGCCCTACCCTTCTATTCCTACTCTCTTTGGAAAAAGAGAGGTTGAGCAACTGAGTAACAAACAGTTCTCGTAGAAACACTTCTGTTGAGATAAACTCCATTAGGAGTGCATATACTCCACATGGGAGCGGACACAAATGCATGGTATTTTGGAAAAAAAGTTCGATGCCGGGTAATAGATTTGTACGGTTAATCAGATGCCCTAATGACGAGTAAATCGTCTTAAAAAGAATACCCTGGGAAGATTACGAATTGATAGTGATGAAGTTAATATACAAGCTTCTCTGTTTTAGAGTGCTTAACACAACAATCAGCATATGCGCAATAATAATATTAAGTTTCTTAAGCTTTAGAAACTACACCCTAAGGAAGAGCTTAGAACATAAAGAATTCGTATCATGTACGTGGGGTTATTCAACGGTGCAATGTATCCATCGAACGGATTCTTTGTTCAAGTTTCACTAAAGCGATACAAAAGTGTTGAAACAACGAAATGTTTTAAAGTTGATATAGACGTCACTACAGTTGTGGAGTTGAGTTCAAAGCCGTCAGAACTTCGCAGTTATTTAAAAAATAGTAATAATAAATTAATCGGTTTATTTCACCAACAACATCATTATAAGTGAATGATTCATTGTAAAAATTACAGTACTTACAAAATTAATCTATATTATAGTTTCCTACTGATTATAAGCAGCAATAACTGTTGGTCTTTTGCTGTCCAGTAAAACGATATTATTAATATATACAGGGCCGTCATAAACACTTTAATTGCAGCAAAAAAAAAGTTAAAGCTATTAAAGCACGTACACGATACGGACTATGACCTAAAATCCCGGGATCCCGTCAGATTTTGGAACCCGAAATTTTTCAAGAATCTCAAATAACTGTGACACGGTTTTATTGTGAATAATCAATTGAAAAATTGTGAATGCCGAATTCCCGGGATCAGAAAAAGGGTCCGGGATCGGACTCCCTAGAATGGAAAAAAGTTTCTCCTGAGACGATCTTACCGTATATGCTATGAACAAATTTAAAAACAGGTAAAATTAATATTGGCGGATGCGTGGTTGGGAAGGCAACATCGTAGGCTTCGGTTACGGTGGTTACAGTTTCGAATTTCAGTTTTTATGGATTGATTTTTCAATTAATTTATATATTTCTGTTCAAAGCCATTTTTTAACCATGTCCGTTCCCAATATGGAGCACATGGTCTCCTAATGAAGGTGCCTCAACAGATTTTTTCTACGAGAACTGTTTTCTTACTCAGTCGCTCAACCTCTCTTATTCAAAGAGTGTAGTAGAGATAGAAGGATAAGGCCAAGGCAGGATTAGTGGTTAACTAATCGCTCTCAATACACCAAGTTAAATCTTAATTGAAGGTGTTGGAGGTGTTAAACATTTTAATTTGTGTTAATTTAGAGTCATTTATGAATAATGTCTACTGTATTTTGTAAATTCTTTTCAATGTCGATTGTTTATTACACCTTTTCATTTAAATTTGTTTTTGTATACATAGCACTGTTAAATCTTATTTATTCTCAGTTGACAATGCTCTCCATGAGCGAAACTGGTAATTATCTTGATAAATAAAGTGGAAATAAAGTACAAAGGAATATTGTGTTTTTTCTTAAGCAATGGACGTATTAAAAACTGTCAGTCCTGGGATTTGATCCGACATTGGCCACTCGACCACGAAACAGGCATTTACTTTTCATTAGGAGTTATTTGAGTTAAAGCTTGACAACGATAGATTCCCATATCATATTGTTTCATTCTCATTCAATTAAAGAACCTAAATAATAAAGCAAAAATTAATGTTATTGAAGTCTTCGACGAAATCACTCTTCAGTCTTCTTTCTTTGAACGGATACGAGAAAATACATCATTTATGTTTTTTTTTAAATCCCTCTCAGTTCAGTATTGCTTTCGTTGAATTCTTTTAATATTTTAGCAAGTCATCTAGCGTCAATACTTCGCAGTAAAGCAAGGAAGGAATCGTGGATATCATAATAATCTATTTTTACTCATAAGCGAATCTTTGTATTTTTGGCTTATGCTGTGGAAAGATTTTCGTTTGGAAAAAATCATTCATTGAATTAATCTGACTAAAAAATTGTCCACTAATAAGAAAAAAAAACATGTTTACACTCACAAGTTATTGCTTTGTTAGCTTTTCCGGTTCTAAGCTCAAGAAATGCGACCCCAATACCCACATTTTCTTAAATATCTATTTTAATATAGGTGATACAATGTTTATAATTAATGTTTTTTTATGTAATTTTTTGTAGTTTATATAAATACGCGATAACGCGATAACACGATAAGCAATCGTTCGTAATATAACAGGGCTAAATTCGTCAGTTGTAATTTCATATGTGTGCTGGGATGACGTCTTTGTAACGCGCAACTTAAAATATTATTTATTAAAAAACCACGGATTTTTATAAAAAAAATGTATGAGGAATGATGCAGAGAGATATTTTAAAGCCCTTAGAAAATATTTAAATAATGAGGAAACCACCGAAACCACGATGATTGCTCGTGATGAGCGAAACCAGTCCTGGTACTAATAAATAAATGTATAATTAATACAAAGGAATGTTATATATTTTAATAACTTCTGTTAATACGTCACTAAATGGTGTATAAATGAAACCGCCGTTTCACGAAAATTATCATCGCTTTGGTGGAAAGTGATAATGACAATTCAGAGCAAAATCATTCTAATTGATGAGAGGTTTACAAACAGTACAATGCAAAACTATTCCCAAAGAAAATTCACAGACGACTTGGCAAACAAAACGAAACCTATTGAGGCAGCTTTTGATTCAAACAATAGGAACTTGCTTCTCGTACGAATTATAAACGAACATAGTCTCCAGCAACAAAGTTGCTTCCCCTGATCTGGTGTTGTTTAAGCTTGAATCACACACAATACTTATGTTATAAATATATTTTTTTTGTGATTAATAATTCACCTTTTCTCTATAGATACAGTCTAATGAGGTTCTTGAGTGTCTATCAATTTTTACTACGTTGCCGGTCTTTAAATTAACAGTTGTAATAGATAGTCAATAAATCACCGTATTTGTTTCAATTTACTATATGACAAGTTTGTGGTAGAAAAGCAACGTCGTTGGTTTTAATTGCGGGTTTGAATTCCAGTAAGGACAGTTTCATAAATGATTTTTCAATCGATTTAAGAATTTCTGTTCGATGATCTATGAATATAAAAAAACCGGTATCAAAAACAATTAGCTAACTAGCCTGTCATTGTTTTTTTCTTCTATCTTTAAGCAAACAAGTTGAGCAGTTGAGTGACCATCAGTTTTTAAAAGCTTCTGTAAAGATACAACTTTATAATAAATCCATATGCTTCGCACAGAGAGTGAACATGTAAAATAAATATAAATTTAATTTGTAATCAATATATATTTGTTATTACACTTTTTTTACCATGTCCGCTCTCAATGTGGAGCATATGGACTCCTAATGGAGTTTATCTCAACAGAAGTGTTTCTACGAGAACTGCTTGTTACTCAGTTTCTGAAACTCTCTTTTTTTCAAAGAGAGTAGGAATATAAGAAAAAGGCTAAGACAGGACTAGTGGTTAGTTAATCGCTCTCGATACGCCCCATTCATAGGATAGGAAGGGAAAATTTAAGACATCACATACATCCATGTCTTTGAACAGAAATTCATAAATCGATTGAAAAATCAATTTATAAAACTGCCCGTACTGGGATTCGAACCCGTGACCTCCGTAGCGGTAGCCAACGACATTGACCACTCGACCATACAGGCGGCTGAATATTTATTTTAAACGTTTAAAAATTCATCGTACACAGGTCATCATAATGAGACATCTAAACATGGCCTGTTTAAAAAGTCTTAAATAATTTTTAGTTAATCGCTGTCGACACATCACGCTTTCAATGGTAAGATATATTATGGAATTGTAAAAAGTTAAACACATTAAAACATCCGCTTTGAGTAACAACCGATTAGAAAATCTTTCAACGGATTTTAAAAGAAAAGCGTTAAGTACGCCTAATCCTAAAGTGGGTGAAATATGGCAGTTGATGATGGATACACATAAATTACGAGAAAAAAAGGTATGCGTCGTTTTGAAATATATCTTTTATTGAACTAAATATAACCTTATTTCTTAAATTGCTTAAATAAGTGCTTTTCTACGGAAGAACGTAAATATCTTTCTCTACTTTCCAGGAAACTATTTTTCAAAATAGCGATTTTATCTCTGGAGGTATTTTATGAAAATATTTTAAGTAAGTAACATATAATAAAGAAGTGGAAAGGAAACTATTTGTTATTTTAATAGTAAAAATGTTTTGAATGTTACGTTCCGTCGCCACCTGAATATAACGAACTGTTTGAAAAAAAATGATAAAATATTATTTAAAACTTTATTCAATGATTGATACTAGAAGTTTGTAAGTATTTATAAACCAATTTTTGGAAGAAAATCAGGGCTGTAGTTAAATTCGTTGCATTTGAAATCCGGTTTTAAAAATTGGTAACGGTTTTTAATATTAAAATTAATATTGTTTTTTATTATTATTTGACAGTTTGATATTTTTACTTGAAACAGCCATGGTAACAAATGAAACGAAACAAAATACGTACCTTATCACATTTAAGGTTATTTGAAAATATTTTTGTGTTTTCTAAAAACAAGTAAATTAAAATTATTGTTTTTCGGGTATTCAAAATAAACGTAGTTTTTCACTCATATTTATTACTAATAAAATATTTTATTCAAATCTAAATATGGTATCACCGCATGATTATTTTAATGTTATTTGACGAGGGTATCTCTATAGGACACTTAATTGTGACAAAAATACGAAACATTTTTTTTTGTTCTTTGAAAGCAATTTGAAATTAATGAGTCATTGCCTAGCACCACTTACTAAACATAATTAGAAGAGAAATAAACAATAAACAGCCTCTATAAGATAGGTTAAGATAATTAATATTGGAATATTTTATATAATAAATAAAACATTCGATCTTTTAGATTTTGTCAATATGCTTACAGAGTGTATCGTTAATCATCTTTAAGGTAAAACTAAATTTGATATCTTTGTTATTTCACTTGTTGTGTAGCAAAATGTGACACGCGATTTATGATGATACATCTCAAATAGGCAAAACACGTTTCACATTTTGTAACACAATAATTGAATTCAAAAAACAAAATAGTCATTTTTACCAATTTCCACTTTTATTTAAAAAGGTCAGGACCAGTTTTGATAATGATGAGCATCATCATCAAAACTAACTCTGATATTATTTTATAAAAGTGAGAATTAGTACCAAAAGAGTATTTAATTTTTTGAATAGAACGCTTTTTCTCCAAGTATTGATAGTGAACAACAATTTTAATTAAAAAACTATCAAATTTAATTTGTTCTTAAAACTTAAAAAAATCCGCCGAATTCATCGAAAATACCATATTTAAGGTGTTGTCAATTTATGGTTGAAAGACATATGAATTGATCAGTTAAAATTCTGGCGATGAGCAAAACTTGCCTCATAGTTCGACAAGAAAAATGTTTTTGTTTTTACATTATCAATATTAGTTTAGAAGAGAAGAGAAGTCGAGAAACTGACTTAAAATCATTACTTATCAAAACTATATGAGAACTTATATTTATTTTAGTACAGAAATCACAGTAAAACTTTACTTTATCTGACAAATATTGAAAAGTTTCTTATATATATATATATATATAAGATAAATACTATGTGATATATTTGTATAAATCATTATTTAGTTCCAAAGTGTTGATTCCAATATTCGCAAACTTTTCCAATCACCCAAAGCAAAGATACCAAGCTAAATGCGCAGGCGAGCGCTGGGCCGATTTATTGTTTGCTAAGACATACAAAATGCATCACTTCATTGGCAGAGTACGATTTCAATGGAAGGAATAATAAAAGACCAACATAATAAATATACTCTAAAACTTTTGTTACGATAAAAAATGTAAGAGGAGCTTATAAATGAATATTTTTATTTCATTACTTTTATTTTTATTTCATCTTTTTGAGTCCTCGTGATTTTTTTTAAATTCATATCCGCTCCCAATGAAGAGCTTATGACCTCCTTATGGGTGTTTATCAACAGATCTTTTCTACGATAACTGTTCGTTACTCAGTCGCTCAACCTCTCCTTTCCTGAGAGAGTAAAACGGATAGAAGGATAAGGCTTAAACAGGTTACATAATCGCTATCTTTACGCCCTGTTATTGAAGGATCAGAACGGTAAAAAGGAACTTTTAGACATTACAAACACTCATGCCTTCGAACATAAATCGATCGAAAAATGCTGTTCGTACTGGGACTCGAACCCGTGAAATCCGGTAAGGAAACTAACAACGCTAACCACTGCGACATAGGACCCGGCAGTCTAATTATTTACGAACTGGATTTTTAACAATGTCTGTTTCTTGTCAGTGAATTGTAATTCATATTCATAAAGACTAAGCCAAGCAATTTGATATTATAGTTAAAATAACACTTTTCTACATAAATTATCATGAAATATTATGAACACCGAAAAGATAATATTTTTTCAAAGGAAAACTAAATAAACAATGACGTTTAGTTAAAGTTAATATTTAAATAGTAAATCAAATAAGTCAATTCACTTATACAATAAAAAATATTCAGGACGTCACTGCAATATAACAGTATACCGTTGAACGAAAAAGCTCACAATTGCAACTGTTTCGCAGGATTATTTGTTTGTGTACTTATTTATTTACTTAAGACAAAACTGAAGAACGAGTCGAAATCGCTCGCTCCCTTTGTGGAGGAAAAATAGCTGAACAAAATATTCAGTTAGGGTTGCCAGATACTAAAATATACGTTGTGTTTTATACTCTGCTTATGTTGCACTATTTTGTTGTTTGCTGTTGAAATACATACTGTATTATGCGATACACTATACAGAGACTTTCTTGCTTCGATGAGAATCTTGAGAATTTGATGATATGTTAAAAAAAGGGAACGAAATAAATGGTCAGAGTTTAAATCAATTTTTGGTCAGAATTTAAATAACCTTTCGGTCTGAATAAAATTCAATTTCTGTCAGAATAAAAATATGAACGGTCAGACTAAAAATATTATACGGTCAGATTTTATAATCGTTTTGGTTAGGTTTTTTTAAAAAAATCATTTAAATTATGATTATTTTTAAAATTATTATATTTTGGGAAATTTAAAGCACATATTGCAGTAAAACAAATCCGTACGTACCTGAAAAAACGTTGCAAATTGCACTACTGTTTATTTGTATTTCAAAGGCCATATTTGTTGAAATGAGAGTGATTTTATGTACAGTTGATTTAAATATACAATACGGATACAATCCTGCATTATATTGCACATAAACTGAAATATATGACCAACAGCAAGCTTAAAACAGAACCTTCGAATACTTAAAATGATTTTTAAGACATCTACAACAGAGTTTAGACCCCCGCCTAAAAACACTACTCAAAAAAATATGCGATATTAATAACAAAATGTATTTTTAGTATCATAATTTGAAGAGAGGATCCATTTCACATACTTTCTTTTTAATGAATATTCTGTAAGAATCGTACTCAAGGGAAAACATTTGTGTTGAAAAAAAGAATTTCACTTTTAGATTGTCTTGTCAAATCATTTGACTAACTTATTTTTTATGTGTCAAACGAACAATTTGAAATTTCTGTTTATAGTCGCGTTGCGAAAAATGTCTTTAAAATATAAGACATTGTCTTTGAAGTGGTTTCTATTAAATAGTACATTTTTTATTTTGTCAGTCTATGGTTGTTTTGAAGACCATTCGAAGTTTAAAAAAAATATACACGTTATTCACAAACAAAGAATACTTACTGATAGGTGTATGTGAATGATAATCAGATACAAACGTAGGCAACACTTACCTGAAACAAACAGAAATACATATTTAAAGTTATATAATGTAATACACAATGCTTTACTTTGAAAAAAAGGTGCTGGATCTCAATTCTTGTCAAAGTTTTTTTCTAATTCATATCCATTCTTAATTTGGACTATATGGAGTCCTAATGGAAGTATCTCGACAAAGTTTTTTTACGAGAACTGCTTTTTATTCAGTTGCTCAACCTCGTTTTTTAAATAAAAGTAAACATAGAAAGATAGGGCTAGTACAGGACTAATGGTTAACTAATCGCTCTTGCTTTGACATATTCATTTTAGGATTAGAAGAGTGGGAGGGATGGATATCACAAATAACAATGCCTTCGAATAGAAATCGATATTTCAGGTCTTATCTTCGTTCTGGTGATTCTTTGTATACCGTTATTACTTTTTTGGGATATTATGATTAAATATTTTCAAAAGTCTTTCGGCAAAAAAACTTTACTAGTAAAATTATTGATATTTTTTTTATTATTTACATTTATCCATGTCCTCCTAATCGAGGTACAACAAAAAAAGTCTTTCTACAAGAACTGTAAGTTACTCAGTTGTTTAACTTTTATGTTTTTCAATGAGAGTAATGAGAAAAATGATAGGATTAAGACAAAACTAGTGGTACGCTAATCAATCTTACTGCGCTCCGTTATTTACATATAGGAATGGCGTGAGAGAATTTTTAGATATCACAAACATTTATTGGTATTTATATAAACAAACACGTCTTATGATTGAAAAAATCCTGTTTTTTCTGGGATTCGAATCCGTGAGATACGTCATGGAACCCAACAGCGTTGACCACTGCGATTCGGACCCGTCGTACTCACTTAACTCTCGCGGCTCGGAGACTAGAAAAATACTTCTCATCCGATGGGGGTCGTTTAGGGACCCCAGTGGTTTCCTCATTATTGGCCTTATTCTTATGAATTTAAAAAAAAAAAAATAGTCTAAGGGCTTTAAAATATCTCTCTGCATCATTCCTCATACATTTTTTTTTATATAAAAATCCGTGTTTTTTTAATAAATAATCATATTTTAAGTTGCGCGTAAAAAAGACGTCATCCCAGCACACATATGAAATTGCAACTGACGAGTTTAGCCCAGCTATTTTACGAACAATCGCTTATCGCGGGCGCTTATCGTGTTATCGCGTATTTATATAAACTACAAAAGGTCCAAAAAACTATGATATAAGAAAACCTTAATTATAAACATTGTATCACCCATATTCAAATAGATATTTATGAAAATGTGTATATTGGGGTCGCATTTCTTGAGCTTAGAACCGGAAAAGTTAAGTTAAATTGAAAACTACTACAAGCATGAAACCAAACAGACAAAACATTCAATCATATGCCCTTTTGACTACTCGTAGTTACAAATATTTCTTAAAAATGTGCTATATTGTATTTGTTGTTTGGAACATTTATGTATGGAAACTGCCTTTTTATTTTTGGCAAAATGAGTGTAGTTCACGTGGATAACGATGTACTTCTTTTTGTAAAGTGTTTTGTACTGTAGTAAATTATTACTCTTCGTTTTTATATGTATTCCATTTCCTCGAAACTACCTCTGGTATCCCTACATGTGTATTTGTTACGCGAAACAGTTTTCTTGTTTACTTTGGCCTTTGTTTGTGTTGTGATTAGATCATGTCTTGCTTCTTATCATGTATTTTGTTTCAGCAGCATTTTGCGTCTTCCAACCCTCAAACTACCTTTTCTTGTTTGTTCAATTTTAAAACATAAATAAATGGTCAAGTAATTAATGCAAAAACACATTATTTTCGTGCATTTATAGAAGCATAATATTATGAAATAGTTTATTCTTTGTGATTTTTTATTTTTTGTCCGCTCCCTATAGGAGATATCTCAACAGACATTTTTTATGAGAACTGTAAGTTACTCAGTTGTTCAACCTTTCGTTTTTGAAAGAGAGTGGTAGGGATAGAAGGATAACGCTACAACTGGACTAGTGGTTAACTAATCACTCTCGCTACGCCTAATTATTTAAGGATCGGGAATGGTGAGAGAGACATCGCAAACACCCATGAACAGAAATCAATAAATCGATAAAAAAAATGCTGTTCGTACTGGGACTCGAACCCGTGAGGTCTGGCACGGAAGCTCACAACGCTAACCACTGCACTATAAGACACGAAAATACTATTTAATATTTTTTATTGATTTTAAAAATGATCTAGCCAAACATAAAGATCGTCAAGTTTAAAATTACACGACAAGCGATTCTTTATAAACAATTACATTTTATCTAATTAAATAAATAATTATTTTCAGTATTTTTTGTTTGCCGATCTTTTAATTAATCCGTAGTTTTATGAAGACACATGTAACTCGGATTTAAATTGAAAAAAACATGTATCGTCTATACGGATTTTTTTATAAAAATAAATTGATATAATAGTAAAAAAAATCATAAGAACACACAAAAATCCAAAACTAATTAAAAATATTTCAAATTGTTGAAAGTCTTTTTGGTTTCGTTCCGTATTCCATTTTAGTAAAGCTTTGAATTAAATTATATAAGCTAAAATATAAAACTATAATTCTGATTAAAACAAATTATTATTACTATCTTCAAATTCATATTTGGTTAAGGCTTTCAGAAAAAATGTTAAATCTTATTTGTAACTTAAAGTTACTAAAACAAGCTTACCAGTTTTTGGAAGTATTAAACTTTTTAAGTCAGTCGGCTTTACTAGGGGTGATTAAGTAGATTAAAATAAATCATTTTAAGACATTCAAAGCTATATCAGGGACGTGTACGACTAATCTTAAAAAATCTATCTATAATATGATATTAGGTAAAAAATGGTTTTAAAACTGTTAAGTAGTTTTTTCAAATTAAATTTAATTGATTAAACATTAAGCAAAACATAACAGATTTTGTAGACGTGTTCAGGATTCTGTTATGATTATAAACAAAGTATTTTGTACTTATAGTTTTAAAATATAGATATCAGATAAAAATAGATTTTGAGTAATGCTAAAAGGTTATTTAATTTAATGAAATTATTTAATACACTTATTTGATTGATTTGGCGGGTAACAAGTTGTGGAAGTTCATTTTTAATACAACATTAAAACTTATGACTTTATTATGTTATTCAAGACTGTCAAGCTGCTTATGTTGGGCAAATAGGTTGAAACTTTAATAAAAGGATTTGAAAAACACGTAAGATTTCTAAAAAGCAATAGTTTTTCAAAGTTTACGAATCCTTTGATAGAAAATTATCACAATTTAGATTTTTTAAATAATTGAAATACTCTATAAACAATAGTAAATAGTAAACGGTTAAGAATGAAATACTTGTAGTTTTTAGAAAATATTAAAGTATTAAAATAATAAACAATAAGTAAATATCATTTCAAACAAGATAAGTGGATCACCATTGTTAAATTTATTTCCATTGGCTTTTGCCACACATAATGAAAGTAATTAGTTTATGATTAGAGCTACCTAAGTTTGTATCTTATCCCCTCACCGTGTCTAGTAGAAAATGAGAAACCCTAACATTTATTTTGTAATTTACAACATTTGAATACTTTTTAAGTTTATTCATAAACGTTGCGATAGTCTGTCTGATGATGCTTCTTAAAGAGGCAAAACACGTGTCACAATCTGTAGCACACCGAGTGAAAAAACAAAGTAATAAAATTTAATTTTATATTTCATCAATATCCACCCCCAATGTTAAGCATAATGTGGCCTCTTAAAGAAAGTATTTTAACAGAGATTTTTCTTTGGCAACTGTTTATTACTCAGTTGCTCAACCTATTTTTTCTAGCAGAGAATAGAAATATAATGGATGTGACTAGGACAAGACCGTTAGTCAAATAAAATGTTAAAATAATGTTTTGTTTAACATGCAAAAAGCAAAATTAGTGTTAATTATGTATAACGATCTCTTAAGCACTTAATTGGGTTATCATAATTAAAATGCCTATCTGACAATGTGTAAGTTAAATATAATCGTTGTTAATGCGTTTAACATTGAGCGTCATTGAGACTTAAGAATTCATTAAGTAACTGTTTATTCTACACGATGTTATTTGTATTCTAGTTTACCAAACAAAGCTTACTATGTAAATCAATAAAGTAATAAAAAACCAACCCTTTTTGATTCAAAATAAACAACTTTGTCAAGGTGTAATTTTTCCGTTCAATATCGAATTCCTTTGCTAGTCAATATTATTTCTAGTAGGTAAGCTTTACGAAATCGGCTTCCGTGCTGTTTACAAAGCATGGAAACAAATAGATTAAATATCAGGGTTAGATATTCTTGCTTTTGCAGGAATCGATCGTCATAATTCAGAAGTAAGAAGGCCAAAAGGGCGATAAGATTTTCTGCTGGTAAATGAACTATTTCAAGCATTTGATTGGTATAAACTCTATTTTGACAAAAGAAAAGGATATAAGTAAAACTTGATTGACACTGGTCGAGTAGGGGTGCACTATCACAGCTTTTATCTATCACATATTTTTAGTTTATATGATTTACGATTTTACTTATATGACTATGACTAAAATTAAGTTCCTTAAAAACAGCTTTTAGTAGCATGTATTAAAGCTTCCTATCCCGCCATCCCAGAATCGTCTTTTTATCGATCTCGGGATTTCGAAACTTGCTAAAAAATGTAAAAAAATAAATTATAAATCTTAATACTTTCATATTCACTACCGTATTTGATAATGAAATAATTTCTTGTAATTATCAACAGTCTTCAGTAAGTTTATGTACATATGTTGGGATAATAACTGTATAATAAATGTATGAATTTATCGTTGACAGAAGAAGACAGTGTTGTTGTTTTTTCAGGGCTGTGGAGTCGGAGTCAGGAGTTGTGGAGTCGAGTGTTTTTCATGAGATGGACTCGGAAAAACTGGAGAAAAATAATTTAAAGATATTGAAAAATTGTTATTTTATTCATCATATCAATTGGTGCAATCTACTAGAATCTATTCTAGTAAATAGCTGATCTGATGAAATACAGATATGTAAGTTAAACAGAATTATTTGAACAAATTTATTTGGAGTCGGAGTCGTCTTTTTAATCCGATCAATTCTTCAATTCTTTTTTGAGAAGGATCAATATCATTCCGCCAAGAAACCTTTTTTTATTATATTTATTATAAGTGTAAAAAGAAGCATATACAAAAGCTATCATATATGTATAAAATGTATTGTCTTGACCGTTAGCTGTAATGCTATATATATTTAAGATTTTATGTTTTAAAATTATGAATTGCAAAGTTTTATGTTGAGAACTAAACCTAATCTAACCCAATCACTGCTATTGAGTAAATTTAATATGAATACAGAACCTTATATGTTCATACTAACCATTAATAATATTTAGATTGAACATTCGTTCAAAAACACTGATAATTTTAATATTTAAATACTGAGCAATTAAATATAATTCCATTTTAAATTCACTGTTATCTTATAAAATGTATTTCTATAAACACTTTATTCTATTAATCTCAGTCTACCAAAAAAGTAACAAATTTTAACTTACTCCCTTTTGCCTGTCTTTGCGTAATTTAAGTGGCCGTGAAATGATTGCGGCCATATTAAAAGCTTAATGAAACGAAGGCACTATTGAAGAAAACGCTGCCATGCTCCCTCCAATCGTGAATAATAATTTAAATTGGTGTGTTGTGTTTTTTCGCAGCTTTAATTTGACGAGTAATTAGTTATATTTTGAGCTTATTTTATTTACTCGAATTGTCTACTAAGAAGATTATTTACGCTTGATTTTAATCTTCATATTAAGCTGCTTTTGTGGACAAATTTGAAATATAAATAAAAGTAATCTGAGAAGTTTATATTTCAGACTTATGTAATTATATTTTGGTTTGTATAGATTTTATACAACAATGTAATGGAAAGTGAACTTTTAAGGATTCCTTTTTAATTTCATTCTTGGTATTTAAATGTCTTAAGTACGAAATTTATTTTTTATTTAGTAAAAGAGCTCCCAAAATCATGCATCGATTGATTGTGTTCAGAAGGCCATTATCAGATCTTGAAAATGGGGCGCAGATATTAATGATACGTATGCTTAAATTGTTAGTTATTGATTTGACAACCGAAGTCAAAATTAATCCTAATAAAATGCTCCATTTACAGTTAGTGTACTATTTACACTAGAAGCGAAAAAAACTTACATTGAGTAAAACGTGAAAATTCGTAATATTCCCTGATTATTTTGACTTATTATACTGATAGACAGACATACATACATACATAAATACAGACAAGCATATATACAGACGTACAGACATACAGATATACAGACATACAGACATACAGACAGACATACAGACATACATACAGACATACAGACATAAATACATACAAACATACATACAGGCATATATACAGATATACATACATACATACAGACATACATACATACAGACATACATACAGACATACAGACATACGTGGAATTATAATATATGAATTTCTACTTAAAACGGCTAAGCATTACTAAAAAATATTTCATAGAATCTTTGATGCAGTATTGATAAATATTTTTAATTTGAAAGGGACGTACATATAAAGGTGTATTATGTCAGTTCGATATTGGTTTAGGCGAGCATTTGTGCACATGACGTTTTCATCGTAAGTAATCGGTCCGATGCTCTAGGTTTCATCGCCAGGGATTTATTTAACACCGCGTTTACCGCGAACGTCCTTTGTGAAGTGTCAATATTTTATATGAGAAGCACGTTAGTCCTGGCTTTACTTCTCCCGGCTTCCGGTTGGCCGCCAGAGAAGCCCTGCGGGATACAGACGCGGTTTTTCCTTTTTCCGCAAGTCGCAAAAATGTCAGTGCATTTTCAACCAGAATGAGTGCGACGTATCGTTTGTCGTCTGTCATATTTTTTTTATTATTCACGTCCGTTTGGTAAGTGGCGTATAAATTTTATAGATGCTTTTAAGCGTTGGGTTCTACACTTAAATTGTGTCAACTGTCACTTTATTGAAGAAAACGTAGATGTCATAAATATATTATGAGATTTAAAATAGTGTGAGACGAAACCTTACCATTTTTAAAAGAACAATAAAACAGATGTTATTTTACACTTCTGCGTTGCTATTTTTTGAAACATTGACTACAAACTAAAATTGATACTGTTGAATTTGTACTGAAAAAATGAAGTTATTTCTGAAACTGTATAAGTATTTTCTACCAGTTTTTTCAAGACCTGGTCAGTGATGAATACTTTAGGAGTATATAAGCAATATGCAAAAAATATTTCGCCACTATAAACAATATGATTTTTTAAAATATAAAAATACATTTTTTGAAATATACTAGTTGTAGCTATATCTCCAGTCATTTAAACATTTTTATATTTTATAAGAGAAACTCAAAGAGAACTTTTAAGGTCACTGTATTCAGCTCGAGGTAAAACTACATTTTAATCTGTGGTTTCTATTGAATCCATCAAAAGCATTGTAATTAGAGTTTGACTAAAATTAAATATTTTTTCATTTTTTTATAATTTCATTATTTGATATTAGAGCCTCCAATCCCGAGAACCCGAATGCCGAAATCTCAGGATTGTGACAGTTTTAATCCCGGAATTTCGGGATTGACAAAATTGAGCGAGGGGTAAAAAAAAGAAGTTTCCAAATTCCTGTGATTTTGGATTCGAAATTCTGAGAAGAGCTAAAAACAGTCTCACGTGTTTTCGTTTTGGTAACCGAAAATTTCTGAGTTTTTAAAATCGACAACAAATTGTTTGAAAAAAATCTAGGATTTCAAATTTGCCGAGCAAAAATTTTTCAATCCCGAATCCTAATTTATACACAGTTTCGTGTTGCATTTTCAATCCCGAGGTTTAAGTATTGGAAAATTGTCAATCCCGAAATCCTGGGAACACAAAAAGAGTCCTGTATTAGACACCCTAGTAGAAAGCAATTTCGCGATTATTGCTCATTCTAGTTTACCACTATAATAACTTGAATTTTAAGCTAATGCAGTATTAAGCAAGTGGTAAGTGTGCATACGATTACAAATCACAAGCGTGGCGAAGTTACCGCCTACCGACAGACTAAGGTATCATGGGAATCTTCACGTACTATTACTGTGAACAGAATGTTATTGAAGCTCACTTCTATAAAGTGAACAGGCTTATAATACAAACTCCACTCCTATTGTGGGCCGTGTGTTTATGAGTCTGCTAACACTAGGGGAAGCAGCATGCAATTCTGGTTTCAGTTAATCTGGGATGTCGGTTTTTCGGAAGATTTTTAAAGGCTCGTACTTCTCTGGTCTGAAAATTACTTATTTATTAAATCAACTGAAGACTTTTACATTGAAGAAAAAAAAACATAACACAATTTAATACTAAAAGCAATAGAAAAAAAAATACAAGGAAGTTAATTGAGTAACCTCCGACGAACTCTACTTTAATAGACAAAAAAAACATTCGTTGGAACTCACCCACGTTCACATGGAATATGTCGATATCCAAAGCAATAACACCATTAAAGCCTCCCCAGTGGTATCTCCACTGGCAGGCTGGTTCTACACCTTTGACACAGTTTCAACCATCGTTTATATTAAATGGTCTTAATGTATCGGTCAGTATACAGAGGGCAGAATAAATAATTTATGGTCAAAATTTATATAAAATGGTTACAATTATATTATTTATTATTTAAACTAGAATTATATTTTATATTATTTAGTCAGATTTATTTTGATATATGCTTTTATTTTTTTTGTGATAATGATGTCATCACATTGCGTGTTATTGGTGCAAAATGGAGTTATTTGCAGCACATCGTCTTATGAGCGAGTAATACTACTACTATATTACCTTACCTAACGCAACCAAAAATGTATAAAAAATCTGACCTTTTTATATTTTTATGCTGACCAAAAATTGAATTTTATTCGGACGAAAAGTTGATTTAAATTATAACCAAAAATTAATTTAAATTCAGACTATTTTATTTGTTCCCACTCTTAAATGTTGAAATTTGTGTTTCAAAAACTTAAAATACCATTGTATTTGAAAATAAAATATAAACAATGGCATATTTGTTCTGTAATTGTTCGATAAATAAGCGGTCAATCTGACAAGTTTATTTCTACAACTAGATGAAAAAAGAATACTGTTTTAAAATAGAAATCATTTGTTATAAAATAACCACCATAAATCAACGTCAATACTAGATAACTTTCTTAAGCTATGATCTTATAAATAAAAAGCTGCATTTTACAGTCTACGCCGCGAAATAACTGCACCGTAAGATCCCCAAGGAGGGGGTTGTCTTCTCTGAAGAACTACTGAGAAATGTACGAAGGCGTTATGTTATAAATGTACCACTGCAGCAGTATTCAGAAGAGGGGTGAACCAGATTTTTGAGGGTAAAGTAATTATGTGTACACCGGATAAAACGCAAACTAAAGTATATCGTCGTGCTGCTGTAGCCGCGGGGCGTCGTAGCACCATGCTACGAAATGATGTATGCAGATTTAAATCTATTCACAAGAATGTATCTACACAACTTCTTATTAACTTTTGTATAATGTAGTGTTTAGATCCTGGATATCAATTTTAAATTAAATATTTTTAGTATTGAACAAAAACAAACACAGTTGCTTAAATGTAACATACAATGAAAAGTTATCTCCCCTTATACTTTTAATATTGTCATGAATCACTTTTAAGGAGTTCACTGTCAATACTTGGTGGACAGACAATACATTAAAAACATAAAACACTCTTTCGTACGAATTCCAATTTTATTTTATACGATCAGGACCGATTACGCTCTTCTACTCCGAATTAATTTTTTTAATTTACACCTTAAGAATTAGAATCAATTTTTAGTTTATTCGTAAGCCTTAAGGTGTTATGTTTGATGATGCTTTTCAAAGAGGCAAGACACGTGTCACATTTTGTAATGTTACAAGTGGAATAACAAAATTATCAAATTTAATTTGATATTTGTCAATTTCGTTGGCAGTTATTACTAGCAGAATTATTATAAATAACAACGTTTTATAGCATTTAACAAGGCTATTGGCCGACTGAACATTTTCAAGCTGTAAATATTTTGGTCAATTGTTATTTTTTATTATTTTTTCTTATGGTCATTCAATAATTACTATATATTGAAAGTTCACTTTATAATATTCAAAAAAGTCTCTTATTTCAAAATATGATATTTTGGTTCAACGTTTTCTGGAAAAATACCAAAAATATTCTTTGTGACTTTTCAAGTTTAAAAATGATTGTTAAATAAGCCTACGTCATTCAATGCAACTTTGACTTCTGAATCTAATTCGAATTGAAGACAAAAGATATATTTTTAGTTATTTTAGAAAGAAAAAAGAAAAAAATTGCGTATTAAATATAACTTTTGTTTTTAAAATATATTTCAGAAAGTCAACGGTCAAATTTTTAAATAAATTCTTCGAAAACCTGAGTCAAATTTAGCAGTAAAAACAACTTTCACGAGATCAACATATTGAAGCAGCCTTCTTATTTTACAATAAAAAAAATCGTAAATTCACTTATTTTGTTTTATTGATAAATATCATTCAGAAAAAAACATTAAGACTGTCAAGGCTTTCATCGTAAATCAATTAAATAATAATAAAAAAATAATATGAATTTACAATTCATCTGGTAATGATAATCACAATGTATCAATTTTGATACACAGTCTATCAAAAGGATGCAAGCACTAAATGGCGAATTAGTATCTCATTTTAGCTTTTACGTTTGAAAAAAGATGGACTTGTGAAAATTAAAACCAAGCAATATTCCTCGACAATATCTTAAATTAATATTTGATTATGTAAATTAAACACCAGTTAAGACGTCTTTGTGCAATTCAAGGTTGTGTTTATTTCATAATTTGCAAATAGTTGAAAATTATCAAAACACGTTTTTTGTTCCTCCTGCAAAATTGTAGGTTACGTCCTTTTCCCTTTCCACAGTTGATATGTATATAATTTAATCCTTTAAAAAACAATTTATACCGAGCAAAAATGATAAATACCCGAATAGAAATTATTTGTTAACCCGTAGCAAATAAAATGTTTAATTTTTCTTTCATAGTAAACAAATTGTGTGATGAAATTTTATAAAGTGGAACCGATATAAAAAAATATATAAATGCAAAATGTTTTATTTTTAATAGCACAGAGTTGAGATCTTTTAAATGTTAATTTAAAATGTGAGCTTAAAAAGGAAATGTTTAATTGAAATGTACCAAGTTCGTTCAATACAGGGTGGTACTTTAAAGTACAAATACATGTTTTCAAGTGTGTGCGTGTTATTCCAGCAAACACCGCCCTCACCGCCGTGATAGAATTTCGCAGCGGTTTGCGTGGAAACAAAAAAAAATGTTCGGTTTTAATTAAATTTGAAATTTCAAAAATGGAACCGTCTTATTGCGAAACAGAGACGGTATTTCAAAAAAGCATAATTTTGTTTTGACATTTCTGCGCGACATTCTCCGCCGGCGACTCGCGTTTAGGTCTCACTTAATGCCAATAAAAAGGCGTATAAAGCCGTCCATAATTTCTACAGAAAAAGCTCGTTCACCAAATAAAAAGGACCTGAACTCAGCCTTTGATTGCGATAATAAAAAGAGCGTAAAATGTTCGAGTTTTTCACTCGCTGTTCCATCTTTTAGATGTCGTCTTAAGATGAGATATGACACTTTTGATGTGGAGATCACAATGTCGACAAATTTTTAAAAAACTATTTTTGTCGAACTTTCTTTTACAAGAAAATTTTGTTGAAATAAAACGCTGTTTTAAAATGTTATAGTTTAGAGTTTTTTTCAGTGTTTTATTTGCCAAGTCTAAATCATGATCATTATCATCGGCACCTTGAGCGAAAATTCTTAACATTACATCAATATTATCAGTTTTTCAATTTGGCATTCATAATGATTTCCGTCCAGTCGTATTGTGAGCTGTATAATAGAATATGAAATAAAATTAAACAGTTTAAATTGCATACGTTTGTAGGGCTTTGGTTTACAATCGTAATCTAAATACTTAATACTAAATCTAAATACATGTTTTTTGATGCAAATAAAATAAATTAAATTTATTAAAAAATAACAAAAAATCTATTTTATATTAACTTCGTAATTATTTATGAGAATCACTTTTCATTTAGGATCAAAACATTAGTTTTTAGTTAAAATTGTTTGTGCTGAGAAAAACTGATACTAATAAATAATTGTGGAATAAATAGTACACATAAAAGATTGTTGTAAGTACAATCAAAATATTAAATGAATTAGCATTTACTTAGCCAAACTACATTGCAGAAAATACACAATAAATCCTCTCATCTACTCTAACAACCTTATTTATGTTGACAAAATATTTTTTTCCTAGTATACATAGCTCAGTCACCATCGTAAAAACTATTCTATGTATCTGACAATTGTGCACGCCGAAATAACTATTAAATAATCTTATAAAAAAATGTAGAACTAAATATGTTGATATTTTTTACTTTATTATATAAAATGATAATGATTCTTGAAAAAAAACTGTGCGAAAATTAGCTATGAAAAACTGGTTACGCCATGTTATAAAAGCATGATATTATATGATAAAATTTCCCAGTTTTTTTTTATTATAAAACTTTGATTGATTCTATTTTTTTTCGAAAGAATGATTTAGTTATATTATTTCTAATTTAATTATTATTTTTAAAAACTATCGTTACAACGTAGGCTATGTATTTATTCGTTTGATTTCCAATAATCTTCAATATAATAATGTTAACTATATAAAGATAAACACCGTGCTTGAAAAATATTTTGTTATTCTGGTATTCTTATCCTAGTATAGCTTTGAGGTGATATCTTTACTCATGACGCGTGAGACCCTACGAATTATTAAGGGGAATGTCCGAAATATTTGTATTCTGAGCGCGATCTCGTGTCCGGAAGTAAACCTCTCTGTGCTTTTCGGCTCAGAGAGTGCTTTAAAATAAAGCACGATCCATTAGATGTATGTTACGTTTAAAAAAAGTATATAAAAAGAATAAAGTATGTTTTTTGGGGATTTAGGATTAAAAACAGGAAGCATGCAGAGAATTGCTAATAATTTAGCAACGGTAAAACGTAATTTGTTGCTAAGTGTAACTGTTTTGTGGCATTTAGCTTTATATCAATTGAAAACTACAAGCAAATATCATTCTATGTTATATTTCAGTCACTTTGAAAAAATCGAACGTTAATGTTTTAAGCCATAGATGATTGTTAAAATAATCTTTTCACTGCAAACTTTAAATGATTTACATTTGCTATTCAGTTTTAGAACAAAAAAAAACTATTTCAAATACTTTTTAATATTTTTTTGTCGGGTTATTGGCGCAGCGGTGTGATCTCACGGGGTCGAGTCCTAGTACGAACAGCATTTTTTCGATCAATTTATCGATTTCCGTTCGAAGGCATAGGTGTTTGTGATATCAAAAAAACTCTCCCCGACCCTCTCTGATCTTATAATAACTGGGCGAATCGTGAGTGGTTAGTTAACCACTAGTCTTGTCCTAGCCTTATCCTTCCAACCCTACTACTTCTCCTTGAAAAAGAGAGGATGACCGACTGAATAATTAACAGTTCACGTAGAAAAAAATCTGTTGAGATACCTTCTTTATGAGGTCATATTCTCTATACTGGGAGCGGACGTAGATTAAAAAGATATATATTTCTTATGTCTGAAAAAAAATCGTTTGTGGAAATAAAGTTTACTGTGCTCCATAATGCAGGTGATTTTTTTCCTTGTCTACTCTTATCATATGCTTGATTTTTAGAAATATATATTTTTTTATAAGAAATTAAGACACGTAATTATTGATTTCTAAATACTTCTAAATTGTATTAATTGCTTAAATTATGAAAGGTTTCAAAGCTTCATGTATTTGAGCATATAAAAACAAATATTGCATTAAATAATTTGTTACATGTGAAATTAATTCCCATTTTATATTTACAACTACATAAATACACAAATGAGTGCAGTGGTATACATTATTCATAATGTCGTCCATCAAACAGAATACGTAGGCAAGAACTCTCGAATAAAGAGAAAAAATACACTAAAAGAAAGCCCATAAATAACGTATTTTATTAACTTGCAGTTATCTCTATTATATTGTTTTGGGTCATTCTTTAATCCATGAGATGGGTCGTTTCTAGGGATTGCGACATCAGTAAACCGGTAAACCGGTAAATTAAAGTCGGTTAGTCGGTTTTAAGAAAAATACTCAAAATTAAATTATATTAGTAATAAGTGGAATAATATTCAGATTTTTTTAATGTGTTTTCGATTAGACTACATTATATGTAGAAAAAATGTCGTGATTTGGCTGTGATTCTTTTAGCAAAAAAAAATAATAATTTAATTTATGATTTTCAACAAACAATGTTGTTGAATACTATATTATATTATAGATTTTTGAATTTGTTATATCAAATAGTAAATGGACCATTGTCTTTGAGTAAAATTTTATGAAAATAAAATGCAAAACTTCAAGCAAAACTAAAATTATCTCTGAAAACTGTAAAATATATATCTGTGCAAACTGATAAGTACACATATTTATTCCCAGAGAATTTCGAATGTAGTATTTCAAGCCTAGACGTTTAAATAAAATTATTTTTCAGTTGCTAATACTGATTCATATTAGAGAGAAAATGATAACACCTTTATTTCGACCCACATCCACTCCTAACGTATAGCATATGGACTCCGATTGGAGGTACTCCAACGGAAATTTTTCTTCAAGAACTGATTGACACTTAGTTACTCAACCTCTCTTTTTTTAGAAGATAAAAGGGATATCATGGATACAGTAAGGACAGGACTAGTGGTTAACTAACCTACCTCGTTATGTTCAGTTTTTTAGAATCTAAAATATGTGGGTACTTTCGGACACCTCAAACATTCATGTTTTAGAATATAAGCCGATAGATTGATTGAAAAACTGCTGCTTGTACTAGGATTCGAACTTGTGAGATCCGTCACGAAAGCCATCGACTTTGACCACTGCGTTACAGACACAGTTTAACACATAATATAAAATAACTTTGATTATTCCACGTATTGTGCGACTAACTGTGACACGTGTTTCGCCTCTTTCAGAGGCATCCTGAAACTAACTATCGCAAAATTTGCTTAAGTAATGAAACAAGATTGATTCTAACATTTAAATTATGAAATTACAAAATGTAGTTTGGGTTTTTTTTCCTTTTTAGGGAAGCAAGGAGGGGGGTAATATAATCGAAATAATGCAAACAAATAATGATACTAATGAGCTGCAATCAATCAGATTGGGATTTTTCCCTTTTTAGAGAAGCAGTTTAGCACGTTTACGAGTCTATATTATGTTTCACATATTGGGAACTGGCATGGTTAAAAAGTAACAATGATATTATTTATTATATTAGACTAAAATTATTGTGCTTTCCAAAAAAAGAAATTGGTTTGCTGCCAAACATTTTAGTGATTCAATTGTGCTTTTTTAACAAAATAACTATCGACTGTATTAAAGTCTTAATAAAAACACAATATTCCTTTGTACTTCTGATCACATCAGTTGACAATGCTCGCAATGAGCGAAACCGGTCCTGACGTTTTAAAAAGTAAAGTGGAATAAACTACAATGGAATATTGTGTTTTTATTGATATAATGCTTTTTCACCAAGTATGGCAGTGAATACCCTAAAAGTGGTGTATTCAAGTCGTTAAAAGTGATGACCGAATTAGCGATTGTTAAAAAAATAAGATTTGCAACCCCTGTCAGTACTGTAAAAGTGGGAAGCGAGCTGCGATGTGGGATGTATTGTTTTGTTTCGACTTTGAAAGTAGAAGATGGATGACGTTGACTTTTTCCAAAAATTCTCCTCTAAACAAATCGCTTTCACTTTGCGAAAAAGCTATTTTCTGGTAAACGTTTGTTTGTTTCCTCTGTGTTCCATTCTTCCTTTTTGTTCCATTGTTGTTGTTTTTTTTTTCAATTAAAACAGCATTTATTTCGACGTCACCGCTGGAAAAGTTGCGCAAGATTTATAACTCCAATAACAAAGTCGCTCGTATAAATTTCGTTGAAATATACTAATAAATAGCATTACGTGAATAAATCAATATTAAATTTTTGACAGCTTACAAAAACACGTAGAAAATATTTTTAGTAAACGAAAAAAAAAACAATTAGTAAGCTCAGTGAATCTGAATCGGTTGTCTGAAAGTCAAATTATAAATAGAACGTTAAAGTAGAAAATATTCAGTTTTAGCTTCAAATTTGATTGAAATATTTATAAGCACTTGAATACATACAATTGTTCAAGATTTCTTAGTCTTTTTAATATATTATCTACGTTTTGTTTTCTGTTTCAATCACACGATTAAAAATATAATTGACTTTCAACAATGGTCAGAAAATGATATATTCTCTCTTATAATCAATGCTCGAAGTAATATTTAATATCACTTTGTCAAAGAATACAGTTAGTATGATCATCCATTGTTTTTTAAATAAGCGTTCATTGACGATGAATAATTAATGCTTTAATTTTAAATATTAGAAAATCGTTTAGTCTACATCTTTTTAATTAGTCTCAGTTTCTATTACTTCATCATGCTCGCAGAGTTTCTAAGTAAATGGCAAATAAGAAAATAAGATTTAAGGATGAAGTCTTTTGCTTCGATATTTAATGTAAAATAGATAATTATTTACAATTAGCTGCCTTCACATTAGTAATAATTGCCATACGTAATAGTTATCTACAAAATAAATTGTTGTTTTGAAAAAGAATTGATATATAAGGATCTCATTGTGTAATTATTTATTGTATGTGTATTTTGTTATTTGCCAACTTCTGCCAGTACGGTAATGGTATTTAATTGATTTTGTGAAACACATATGTCAACAAGCGTGTGACAGTTGCCTTTTTACGCAATTATCTCTTTTTATAATCACTTTCAATCTGCACTGACAAAGCTCTTAAAACACTTATTTTTGCATCTATTTATTTTTGTATCTTTTACATTTTTTTTTGTATCTATTTATTACAAAATTAAGCTGAATTCTTGCAATGAGTGAAACCAGTATTGATTATAACACAAACATCGTAAAATTATAACAAAAACCGCTTGCCTGCTATTGTGAAGGTAATATCTTTTCAATACACAGATATTTTCTGAGTTGATGTCAAACTTGTTTTGTAACATTTTAAAAATATTTTCTTTTGTTAAAACGTTGTATATTTTTGAGGAGGTTTTTTTTTGTAATCTGTAAACACCGTTCGTACTTACATTTCCCCTTAATGCTTCTGTGTTTTTTCTATAGCCTACTGATACGATTTGGTTCGATACGATAAGCAATTTATGAGAATACTTTGGCTCAATGACCACTTTCGGCAGGAAGCACCGCTGGCTGGACCAATGAGGTTTTTTTTTGCTTTCATCTGCTATACCCCTTATATCGTTAGCAGAATTTTCAGAAAAGCACCGTACGAAATTTGGCAAAATAACTTTAGATATTTTAGACGGATTTGGCCTTAATTATGTGAACATTATTTTTTAATATGAAATTGAATTTAGTAAAACAATAAAACACTTCTTTGTACATATTAGGGTCTCCAATCCTGAAATTCAATTCTTTAATCCAGAAATTCTGGTATTGTGACAGTACTAAACCTGGTATTTTGGGATTGAAAAATTGTTCCTCAATTGTTTCTCAATACATTATAAAAAAAATTGGTCCTCATTCTAATGAATAATTGTGGAATATTTACAAGGACATCCAATCCCGGGCTTTTTTGTGATCCCGGGATTGAACATTGAACATAAAGTCGTGTGTAAATTGGAATTAGAGATGAAGAAAATTATAGCTCGGCGACAACTCATTTCATGTCGATTTCAAAAACCCATGAATTTGCGGATTTCCCAAAATGAAGATCGCGAGAGCTTTTTGTTTAATTCTTCCAGGATATACAAATTGAAAAATCTAGGAATTTACGGAATTCACAAAAAATACCCACATTTTTTTACACCTCGTTCAACTTTATGTTATAGGTGTTAAGCAATTTAATTTTGTGTAATTATAATGTAATTTGTAAATCCTTTTCATTGTTAATAATTGCTTATACCTTTTATTTCAATTTAAATTTTTATAAATAGCACTGTTTATATATTTTTCTTATCAGTTGATAATACTCACAATGAGCGAAACCGGTCCTGATCCAATAAATTTTTATGTGGAAAAAGTACTAATTTTTTAAAATTATTTTTAGTATTTTTTTCATTAATCTATTTACAAAAAAAACGTTATTTCGTGCAAGAAACAACTTTAAAAAATTATCGTTGTATTCTTGTATATTTTTTTCCCTTCACAAAATGACAAATTCTCATCTCATTTTTGTTCTAAGACATGAATTTTGCTAGAAGTTATTGGTGGCTGTCTTTACATCACAAAAAAACAACGGAAGGCTTTGTAACACTTGCTATATTTCATACGACATCTGTCCGTGATAGTTCTTGGCAGTGATAACGTGTAAGGAATAAGAGAGACAAATAATATGTCGTTGCGCCATAATGTCAGCTACCCCGTAATGAAATAATACGGGGTTGTATATGTGACGGGTCTAAGCAGGGTTGGAGGCGAAAATAATAAAATAAGTGTGTAAAAAACCTATGTACAGATACTGATCAGTAAATATAATAAAAAAAAAAATTATAAAGACTCATTAAAGAATCCTAAAATACATGATCATGTTTCTTTTTTGTTTTCATTTTTATTTTATATTTTTTATTTCAACTGTTAGTACGGCCTTATAATCAATAATATTTTTGTTTAAAAAAAATTTAGTACTTTGTTCATAACCTTAAATAACTAGAGTAAAAAATATGACATAAATTTATTTTTAACAGCCAAATAAATCACAACATCAAAACTTATTTTAACCAAATGCGTTATCTAGCCGTAGTATATGGCCACCACATGGTTTCTCCCTTCCTCAAATGTCATTCCAGCGTCCTGTAGCTTATCCGAGTACATCCTATGGATGGTTATCAGTGGTCTTCCAGGACACCGGAATCCATCCGTTTGGTAGAAGAGACCAGCAGAATTCTGGCTTTCTTGAGGCATCCGAAGCACAATGTCCAATTGTATTTTTGTATGTTAATTGTACAAATGCGCTATTTAGTCGGAATATATGGCAACCGCAAGGTTCCTCGAAGATTATCTGCCGATCTTCTTGCTTTCTCCCATATCATTTCAGCGTTTCACAAATTATTTTTATTGATGGTCATCAGTACGATGGCTGGATCTATCTGATTGGTAAAGGAGACTGGTAGAATTCAGATTTTATTGAGGTATATGCGGCACGTGTCTGGGTCAGGCCCATCGTCACTTCTTTACTTTCAACGTGATAAAAAGTTGTTTAGTTATTTCAAATACCACGGCGATCTTGACAAATTCAATTGACCGCACTTCTTGTATTCGAGGCAGACATCTGTTTTTAAAGGACAGTATACGGTTACTCTGTGGTTATGTAAGGTACCATGACTCAAAACATCAATAATCGAACAACATTCATAAAATACTAAAAACATTCCCTTCAAAGTATTTTAAACAAAATAAATTCATTTAACTCTTTGAAAGATTCATTTTGGTATATTAAAGTAAACTTAAACTGTGAGAGGTGATGAGATGATAACATTGTATATGGGCTCATTAGGGGTGAAGTGCACCAAAATGTATTTAAGAAAAAAAATAGATTTGTTGTAATTATTATACACGTTTTTAAGTATCGTAAAAGTGAATTAATCTCAGTTAATACATATTGCAATAGTGTAATCTCCGTAAAATAAAAATATGCAATCCACCAAAACACTAAGTAGAGACGTGATTGGCCATGAAAAGAGTTTTACCATTTTACTAGTTTTCTCACTTCACCTCTCAAAGGGTCATAAAGTCATTATATTTAAATTACTATGTAAGTATATTTAAAGAAATACAATAATCAATTTAACTAAAGTAATGAATACACATTGCGATATCGGTATTACTATTGTAGTTTATTCATTACCGAAATGCCTGAATGTAATGTCCAAAAACTCTAGTATTTCCTTATTGAAAATTAATGACAATCAAATGTATTTGAAACCATCTCTTATTTAAATAAAATAGTTTTCGATAAACTGTAATATTTTAAAATCTGCTAAGATTTTTTTTATTAATATTTACTTGTTATAGAATAAAGACTTTGAATGAAGAAGTGCTTTTAAAAGAAACCAAAATCTATTTATAAGTATTGAAATATCAATTTCGAATGACTCATCCATTATTGTGATTTCATCGAGTCATATTTTTTTGTTATAAACATATATTTTTATATACATTAAAAAACAATCGAAATACTACTATTGATTTTTTGTTTGTTATTGAAATTTCTAATTCTGACGATGGTTTCAAGACAAGTTTTATTAGAACTAAATACTTAAAACTTTTTAATGTGATAAAACGATGTCTACAAAGTAAATTCTAATTAAGTTAATAAATGATTATATTTAGTGAATTTTACTTTAGTGCACGGCTGTCAATGTCTTAAAGTAATAACCCTCTGCACAATCCATCTTTATTATACACCAACTTATTAATGCTGAAGCAATTAGTACTGCCTCTTACTCATTAGATATTCAATCCGGCTTAGTATAATATTTGCGTAGCGGATGATCCACAAGGCAAATGCTCATTTCACCCCCAACCTAAGGCGCTTCTGAAAACATGTTAGCAACATGGTCGGAGCACGCTACGACATATTAGTGTAACTCATGTAGCTATGATAGCTACGAGCAGCTAGCTGGCTACGGTGCTGCGGCGTAGCTTACACGTGTTGCTATACGCAATGTGTTTTGTAATACGATTGCCAAAATTGAGGCCTCACGGTTAAGCTCGGAAAAAGGTGAAAAAAGTTTCGGCGTTGTATTTCATGGTCCGTGTATTTTACGTGTAGTCATATACAAGCGTCATATTACAAATGACAGTAAGTCAACATAAAACAAAATACATTTATTAAAGTCCTGCGCAATCTCGTTTTCCGTAGTCGAATGATCAACGTCATTTGATAAAAGTCGGCAAAAACGATGGAAACTATTTTCTTGAGTATTATTTTAATTCTGTTATTATACTCTTCGTATTTCTCAATTGTAATGTTTTAACAAGCACATTGCTTGTACCATTGCCTCCCATATTATGTGTATTCAGTCGCTGTTTGACAGGCACTTTTCACGCAAGATGGTAAATTACTCCACATGTTTTTGGTCTAGTACAAAGACCATTTAAC
Source organism: Himalopsyche anomala (assembly GCA_031772345.1). Classification (NCBI taxonomy): domain Eukaryota; kingdom Metazoa; phylum Arthropoda; class Insecta; order Trichoptera; family Rhyacophilidae; genus Himalopsyche; species Himalopsyche anomala. The sequence continues at coordinate 20,050,660 of CM062836.1, read as the reverse complement.
CATGCAATACTATGCTTAAAAAATGTGTCTTGCTCAACTATTTAGATAAAGTGATTTGAAGTTTTCTTTGTATTCGTTTACTGAAAGCTTACTGTGATGGTAATGTTTAAGCTTCTCCATTTTGAATCTAAAATATCTCTTTCTTGGTACGATTTGGAGAATTAATAAAATACTTTAAAGTTGGCCTTAGTTGAGATCAGTCCAGCGGGGCCTATTGTATTCGTATGAAGACGGACCACAGCAAACAGCTCTGTTCGTTCAGAATTCACATCGAAGGACTGTCACAATACGTGATTAGCGTCTTGACGGTTGTGTCTAGAACTAATTGACAATCGTAACATCAAAAAGACGTTGTCAGTTAAACTCAGTGAAGCCTTGACTTACTTGATTACGCGACCAATAGTAATAATTCATTCATTGGAACTATTAAACATTACTTGTTAATCGATACGTTGTAGATGCATTGATGTCTGCTGAGTTTTCTCCAACCCCCCTTCACATGAAAAACGACGCGTTTTTTGTGACCCCTTTTTTATCCTTACCCTATTCGAAGGAAGAAGTTGAGTGATTTATTTGCAAAGTTATTTTTGGAGTCAACTTACTCTTTGTCAACGGAAATGACTAAAAAATTATATATATAAATATCGTAAGACCGAAATAAAACCGTCTTATACGTAAAATTATGTAATAGATATGGTTCCTTGATAAAGTTTGTTTTCTTTTTTTTATACTTCTTTACAGAATTCACAGTAATTTACAAAATATATTGTGGCAATTCCAGATTATGGTGTCTCCTGCTTAAAGGTTTAAATTGATCCAAGCATGCTAGCTGTGATATAATCGTCATTTAAGACAAAATATGACGAGCTTAAATTAGTTAATTGTTTACAAAAACCGTTAAAAAATATCACACAACTAAGATTCATATTCAGTTGTACTGAAGGAACAAAAGTAACATTTTAATTACAGTCAACTCTGGGGTAACTTTGGCCTAGCTTTGAAGGTTTTTTGTATTTTTATAAATTGTCTTTATGTGTAGTATTAATTGATAACGATGAGTATTCAGTGTTTTAAGATTCAGCTCATAGAACGTTTTTAGAAATAATTCTATGGTCGATACACAAATACAGATAAAACAGTGTGGGTCAAAATTTACACGATTTTTTTATGACACAAGTTTTTAAAACATGATAAGACACCCAACTGAAAGCTGATAAAATTCCACAATATAGCAAATATTATGCATTATAATTCATATTTTGACATCTAAATGGCTTCACAATAACATTACTTTGTTAAGAAATATATAGATGGCAATGGTGACCATAGTTTTATAATGCCATAGTTTGAAACCTTTTTTACGTAGTGGTACAATGTTAGATCGATGGCTTAAGTTACCCGTATTGACGGTAATCAAAATCATGCATTTCATAAATCCGTAAATCTTATTATTATAGAATGATATTTTATATTTTAAATCTTGAAGTGTGATGTGTATTCAATTAAACACTTTTGTAAATATTAAAATATATCACTTTTAAGGTGTTCACTGCCAGTACTTGGTAGAATGGCATTATAATAAAAAATAATAAAAGATTTTTAGTACTTTTTCCACTTAAAATTTATTTGATCAGGACCGGTTTCGCTCCTCGCGAGCATTATCAACTAATTTTTTTTTTTGGATATCAAATTTATGGAGCTTCAAGTACCAGGACGCGCCAGCGTCAAGGTTCTTCCAGTCTCCTTCATCGATAAAGATTTTGAAAAATTGTAAATTGCATCCCCTTACCGTCGTTCGCAGACGGAAGGTTCTTATCAACTGATAAGAACAATAAATTAAACAGTGCTATTTATACAAGTTAAATTGAAATAAAAAGGTGTCAGCAACTACTAACAAAAAAATTGTAAATCCTTTTCATTGTTAGTAGTTACTGATTACCGATTACTGATTACCGATCCTGATCAAATAAATTTTAAGTGGAAAAAGTACTAAAAATCTTTTATTATTTGTATTAAAATATATGATTGAGCATATTTTACATTTTTTTCTATAGTAATTAGTAATCCTCAAATAGATCTTAACATACAATTCGTAAAAAATAAACTAACATATTTTCTCTTGTATAAATGCTAGATATTATATTACTTATAGATAAGTAAGCATTTTAATGAAACACGGTCTTAAAAACCAAGCAAAGAATGTTACTTTTAAAATCACTTAAAACATAATAACTGAAGTTTTACATTGCCTTAAGTAAATACTAGGGCATCCAATCCCGGGATTGAGAAAATTTGAGGAAATCCCGAAAATTGACATGAAATTGGCAAATTGTGGATTTCAAATTTCTCGGTGAGCTAAAAAAAAAACGAGGTTTAGAGATAATCTGAGGAAAAAGTATAGGGAATTGAGGATTTCAAATTCTTCGGTGAGTTAATCCCAGTCCCGGGATTGAAAATTAATCAATCCCAAAATCCCGGGATTGGAAAAAGGCTCCGGGATTGGATACCCTAGTAAATACCACTAAAAGTATGTAGTCATGATATTAAAAAAATAAATTCAGTGAAATTTGCATCATTTTATTCCACTGAAACCAATATCAGAAAACATTGTTTAATAAATCACGAAGTCCGACGAATTTCCACACACTACTCTGTTTTAGCATCAAAATGTAAATTCAATGATATTTGCGAACGTTAAAAATAAACAAATTTAAAATGAACATATTTTAATAATGGATCGTTAACACAAGTCAATTAGAGACATATGTTCTGAAAACTGAAAAATACCATCGATAATACTACGATTTTGTTTTTCTTTTCAATTGAGGACAGTATTATTAAAAAAATACAAATAAATTATTATTCATATTTAAAAAAAATAATAAAATCCATGAAAACTTAAAAGCATAATTTTTCAGTTTACAATTCAAGTCAATTTGTTGGATGCGTCTTTTTTTAACAAAAATATTTTGCAATGTTGTGTATTTAAATTTAAAAATAAATACTTTTCCATTGTAGTACTTCCACATTTATTTTAGCAAGATCAGGACTCGTTTCGCTCATGACGAGCATTATCAACTGATAAGAAATAAAATTTGTCAGTGTTATTTATACAAAACAAAATTAAATAAAAAGGTGTAATAAGCAATTGGTATTGATTGAAAAGAATTTACAAATTAAAGTACTCACTCACTTCTTTTTATTTCATTTTGTTTTGTATAAATAGCACTGTCAAATTTTATTTCTTATCAGTTGATAATGCTCGTCATGTGCGAAATCGGTTATGATCTTGCTAAATTATAAGTGAAAGTAGTACAAAGAAATATAATGTTTTTTTTCGATATAATGCCTTTCCACCAAGCCGTTACTTGACTTTGAAAAGGTTCTATTTGCAATTGACCATGTTTTGAGATACAAGCGTTTGAATATTTGACTGATCATACAAATATTGTTTATAAATCGATTATAAAAAGTCCTATTTTTTTTCCTAGTTTCTTAGAAGCTTGTAAAATAACTGTATGAAAGAAAGTGTTCTTTATTTAAAAATGCATGACTCCGTTTAAATGATAGACAAAGAACACCAGCTGGTTTTAGTAGATTAAATAATTGAATTATAACATTATTTGGTAATGGTGTTCTTAATGTTTGGAGATGAAGGAACATACAAGACAGCGCTCTGTTACGTCAGTGGTCGAGGAGATGTGTTGAAACAGGCTTGGTCATGTGATCCTTACGGCGTAAGCCTTGCCTCTTTCTCCGACCGGTAGAATTCCGGCGTTCTGAACGACCATATTATGTGCTTAGTGAAACTGAGGGACGTTGGCATATCATGGGAGGAAGCAAAACAATTGTCAGTAGATAGGGAGTCATGGAGGTGTCTTGCGGCAATATACTACGTCAAATAAGTATTTCTGATAGCATTGCTTAGTGCAGGGTTTCCCAAACATTTTCTACAATATATTACTTTGCAAATCCGGAAATTTTAACGAAACACTTGGCTTATTTTTTAGGCCGGGTAAAAACAAACTGTTATTATTATTATTATTTCTAAATGGTTCCCACACCTTGACTTCGTTGTATCATAAAAAAGAAATCCTGCTTCGTTTCTATACATTGCAGGATGAAGAATCATTCTGACAAACTCTCCAAGAAAGAATTTAATGACATTTGTATCAGAATCACTGAAAAAATCAGTCAAATATTCATAATCACTTGCGCTGAATTAAGCATGCTGGCTTTGCTGCTACAGAAAATAAATTCCAAACTAAGGAATCATAATTTTGAATCGTTAAAATTTTGTACATTCACACAGATTTTGTCACTAACGACCCGGGTTTCGCCTTTCGGCATCTTCAGGCGTTCAAGTGCACGGATGAACTTGAACTGACGCTTAGCAAGTTAATGTTTCGTGTTTATATAAGAAATAAACGTATCATTGAGTTTAAAGCCATTGCTGGCGAAAAGGATAGGCTCATAGTAATGCCCACATATTTAAATGGTGAGTAGTTAGTACATAGTAGAATTATAGTTATTTTTGTTTTTCGGAAAAGGTTTTATGATTATATTTATATATGGTATAGGCATTTTTCTGATTCAACATAAGGCTGCAGTAAACATAGGACGGGATTGATTATTATTAAATCCCTTACCCTAATTTTCCACCAAATATCTCTAAACCTTGTTTTTTTTTATCTTACCGAAGAATTTGAAATCCTCAATTCGCTATACTTTTTTCCCAGATATCTCCAAACCTCGTTTTTCCAGAATTGGTTAGAAGGCCGCACCGGAGTGATCAAAAGGCCACTGGTTCCTCATCCCTAATATAGGGTATAAAAGCTAGTACAGCAAGAAATAAAAATTGTCATTTTTTTGGAAAACGTTGAAAAATAGTAGTTTTTAAGTTATTTGGGTGTTCGCGGAACACCTGTTCAGGTTCTGTGGAACACCAGTGTTCCACGGAACATAGTTTGGGAAACCCTGGCTTAGTGATAGTACGTCTATCACAAACTCGACCAGTGTAATCTGGCTACAAGTTATCGCGCTTTTGATATTTTAAAAACATTCAATGTGAATATTTATATTAACAAGCCTTTTGACATTTGAGCTGCCTAAATGCATTTCGCGAGTAATACCTAATGCGTTTCGCAAATAATTACTTCGCTGTTTTAAATAATTTGCAATGATAATGAGTGAGTTCATTCCTATATGCAAATCCTTGTGCACATGGGGTAGGAAGTGATTTAATTTGCTCCACCGTTTGTATGGTGTCGTAATACTCTCATAACTCGCAATTAAAGTTTTGCATAAAGCAATATTAAAACCATGCACATTGCTCTCGAGTGCAAATTGATATGTTAATATTTATAATCACAAGCGCAAACAATGTTGTTCTGTTGCAAATTTTATGACTTGTGCTCTATTTTTAAACATCGAATAAAACACCTAATATATTATTTTCAATTCTTCAAGCAATGAGTATTTAATCAACTGCTTAACGGCTTAATACTACTTTTTGCTGTAAAATTAATATCAGTATTGATTGTGATATAATAATAAAACTTATAAGTATTTTTTAAAATTAAATACCTAGATTTTTTTATTCAGAATCCTTGCAGATGTGACTTAATTTTTTCCCTACCTTTCCAAATATAATACATTAAAATTGAGCATAAAATTTGAAATGTAACCGCTGCCTTAATTTTGTGAACAAATAAGGACCAATTTACTATAAATGTGAGCATTCTCTTTTAAGACAGTTTTTTTACTATGCCCACTACCAATATGGAGCATACGGTCTCCTAATGGAGTTTATCTCAACACAAGTGTTTTTACAAGAACTGCTTGTTACTCAGTTGCTCAACCTCTCTTTTTCCAAAGAAAGTAGGAACAGGATAGGACTAGTGGTTAGCTAATTGCTCTCGATACGCCCCGTATATAGGATAAGATGGGTGGGAGGGGTTAATTCAAGACATCACATACATCCGTGCCTCCGAACAGAAATTCATAAATCGATTGAAAATTCAATTTATAAAATTGTCCGTACTGGGATTCGAACCCGTGACCTCCGTAACCGAAGCCAACGACGATCGTACAGGCGGCAATATATAAAGTTAAATCAAAATAAGTAATATTTGTAGAAATTAAATGTTTTGATATTTTTTAGCCTTATTGATTAAAAGTAGTATCGAAATATAGTATCTAAATATAGAAGTAAATAAATATAAAATATAATATTATACAATATTTTGTCAAAAATACTAAAAAACGTTCACTACACTGCCATATCAGATTGCATATAATGATTTAGTGATTAATGTAAATTCTTATAAAAGTATCAATGTTTCACTACGCTAGTCAGCAGCAACTGTAAAAACTCGACAATTATTATATTCCAATAAAAAATAATCTTTAGAAAAACATGTAAAGAAAGTTTGTCGCAATATACGACATTGAAGTCAAAACACGATATTTTTTATCAGATTTTACGTGCACGGAAAGTAGTACGAGATATCTGGCATGGAATGATTAACAGGTATAATGTATTGTTTTATTAGACACTGTTCCTTATGTCAGATGCAGTACATGAATATAAAACACATCTGCCGCGCACTCATCCATAAAATATAATTTTTAATAGGCAACCAACGCCCTAGGTAGTTTTTCCATCGCATAGTACCTAACCTAAGCGCCCATAAAACTGTTTCCGGTTATATATCGCATAAAACATCTTCGCGATCGTTATCTCTGAAAATATGACGTAGAAACTCTCGCTACGCCATTTCGTAGTAATAAAAAGCATCTATTTAAAATTGATCCAGATCACGAACATAAATCATTCGGAATACGGATCATTCTGATCGTATGTTATATAATATGAACGTAGATATTTTCGTAGATTCTACAACTGAGAACCCAAAATGAAAAGAGCTGGAAGTGTCAAAATATCGTTTATATTTAACTATCCGTTCAGTTTTATTTCATATCATCACCGTATTGGCAAAATTTGGTAAGTACGAAATGAAAAACATGAATATTAAATATTTATTTGGATGCATTTATTGTATCAGTTTCTTTGAAAAAAAACAGTGTATTTATCTGTTATATATAAACATATAAAGAAAGACAGGCGATTTTTCTCACACCTCTAATCGCTAAATCTCTACTCAATTTGTGAAGGATCTGCATAAATCCATCTATATTTTAATGTATTAACACTTTGAAAGCGAACGTTTTTTAGTGATTAGTGAAAAAATATGTTACATTCTTAAAATCAACACAACTTCTAAACCAAACAACATTTTCGGCTGAAATTGTCAAAGAAATCACATGTAACATTTATTCATTAAAAGTAAAATGAAAACATTTTGGATACATCATAATTTCACTACTTTTCTAAGCTGAATATAAAAACCTGATATTAATTTAGTATATAGCACTCCATTTGTTATCAATATGAAATATTCAAAATATTCTGTATAAAAAATAACGTTAATCCATACCATACAATTTTATAAATAATTATAGTATAAAACCCTCATTCCTACAAATTTATAATCACTGGAAGTGTGAAATCTGATGCCCTAAATATTTGAGAAACATGTGTCGCCTTTTGAAAAAAATACTATGTGTGAACGAACATTCAGGACATAATAAATTATGAGGTTTATTGCTTATTATCAAAAATGCTCACTTTCCACGGCAGTTATTTTGAAGAAACCATTAAATTATGAGTCAATATACCAACAAAACCGACAGTAAGCGATAAACGTATTTTTACGTTTCCCGCCTATAATAAATTAATTATCTTTGTGACATAAAACATCGAAACTAGAAGAAGTTTTATCGTATGAGCTAAAATTTTGTATTTGATTTTTACTCAAAACTACCGATTTATTACACTTTACAAAATGAGTTTATTTTTTAATGTAAGAATTTTGTGTAGGTTAGTTGGAAGAAACATGGAAGTTGCCGTAAAATAAGGATTGCTGAATTCTTGCGTAGAATTAGCAAGATGTGTCCCAGCTACGTCATTTACATCAATAATTTTAAGTCTTCATGTCAATAGAGACTATTGATATCAAAAAGACACTTGTTTCTTATTGAGAAAACTATATGCCTTTTTAGTCAAGATGTCTATTAACACAATTCCTACTTTATTTATTTTTAAATATTTGTCTGTCAAATAGCTATAGATATATATAACGTCGAGGTCGTTGTAAAGAACACAATACGTCAATATTAAAAAGATATAAGCGAATCAATTTGCAGGTGTGATCCAATATCCAGGCAACAGTTCTATCAATAAAATATGATTATTATTTTCAGGGCTTTTAAAAAAAAATAATGGTGCCGGAAATCTCTTTCCGCTAACCTTTTTTTTCTGATCTATGTCCATTCCCAATGTGGGGCATATGACTTCCTAATGGAGGTATTAAAATATAGGTTTCTTTACAAGAACTGGTTGTTACTCAATTGTTTAACCTCTCTTTTTTTAGAAAAAGTAAGGGATAGGGCTGGAACAGAACGAGTGATTTACTAATGGGTCCCACTTCAAAAATTTGCGACTTTTGATCTTAAGCATTGAAAATGTCAAGAAAAAAAGGTGCCGAAACGCCGTTCCAACGTGTTACATAAGAAAAAAAGCACTGGTTATTTTTAAACAAAGAATAATTATTATGTATGGCATGAAACAATTTTGTTCGTACGTACGCGTAATGCGAAACATTTTTTTTTCGCTGGCAACATTTGAAAAATAAAGTATCAGGCATTTTTTTTGACAAATTTCGTACATTATTTTTGAAATGTGCCGCCGCATCTATTTTTACCGTTCACTAGATTTTCCCGGCATTTTCCATTCATCAAACAGGCACTGCCTTTAATATTTCATTACTTTGTGCCAGTTTCAAAGCGCTGCTTGAGTACGGCAATAAAGGCGCACCTGTCTTCAATACATTATTCGTCACTTCTTGTACATTTGCTAAGATGCGGGCCCAAAAAGATGAACCCTGATTTGTCATGTAGTAAACTTCACTATAGTTTTACGACGTAGCAATGACAAAACAAACATACATGTTGTCACTATCCAAACACTCTACCTTTACCGGAATATTTCTATGGCAACATTAATGCTTCTCTATGAATCGTTCCTTCCAAAAAATGTATTATGGTTTATGGTGGTTACCCTTGGCAACGCGTTGGAGTTATTTATTCTAGAGTCTTCCATACAAACTAAAAAACGACAGTCGCTTTATTTTCCTACTAAATAACACCAGAAAATTAAAAAAAAAATGTATTAACACCGCAAACAATGTCACTACTTTTCTACTAATTATTTAGCATTGATAAATCGTGTTAAAATCACACATTATTACGAAGAATACTTATAAATAAATTATATGAAATATTTTCACTATACATCGCCATACTTTGTGACATAAGGTGTTTTTTTTCAGAGCAGAGACAAGTTCAGAGCATGGTTAGTAAGCAGTGCTACCAACTCATTTTTTTTTTAGAGTTGCTGCCTACTTCTGTCGTATTATTTTTATATAGGTATCAATAGTAGGCTTAGGTATTAATGAAAGACGTATTGATAATAGACAAAGGTATAAAAAGTATATGTGCAATAGTCCATGTGAAAACAAGTGAATTTACTAAAGATAAATGAAAAATCTTTAACATAGTGGTGAATTTGAAAAAATCTAAAGTATTATTTTGATGCACATAAATTGACAGTTTATGCTGTTATCTCATGAGCTTTTCAATAAGCTTTTTTATGAAACATTTTTTTGAAGCTGTGTATAAATCATTTTAAGTGAACAAAGAGTGTCAACTTTCTTTCAGATTAAAAGTCAATGCCACAGTCTCCTACAATGAAAAGCTATCAACAAAGCTCAGTACAGTGTACAGGTCGATCAGTCACAAGAAAAATAACATTTATGTCTCAGGAAAGCGTTTTATGTGTGTACGCTTGTATCACAGCCTTAAATAAATGATTCGAAGGATTAAGAGGATGAAGTATTATTCGTTTTTTATTGTTTAAGAGCATAAGCTTAGCTTTATGTACAACTCGCAGGCCGAAAGAAACACGACACTGAGTTAAATAAACCCATCGATTATGGTCGTATGCTATCGGTAGTAAAATGATTTTTACGACACTCCAAGTATGAATATGACTTGTTTGTTAAGCGTTTGGAAAATTGTATTTTTATTATAATATATAAGGTTTGCTTTCTATACCTAATAAACTATTTATAATAATACAATAACTCACTTTTTAGGTGTTTACTGCTAATTCTTAGTGGAATGGCATTATTTTAAGAACAAACGCATGCATTCTGACGGTACTGCTTTACGGTTGATATATCATGACCAGTTTCGCTTATGACGAACGACTCATCAAATGGGGGTTAGGTGGTTTGATTTTGTGAGGAATTCAGAGATAGGGAGCGTACAAGACAGCGTCCTGTCACGTCAGTGGTTATAGAGAGACGTTGGAACTGGATTGGTCACGTGCTGCGTATGCCTCCGGAAAGCCTCAATCGTGCCTGCCTCTTCTTTCAACTGGTTGGATTCCGGTACCTCGGACGTCCGTCGGGTACTATCCATAGGATGTACTCGGCGGAACTGAGGGATGCTGGCATGTCATGGGAGGAAGCAAAGCAATTGGCAGGAGACAGGGAAACATGGAGGTGCCGCGTGGCGGCCATATGCTCCACATAGGGAGCGAACATGGCCAAAGAAGAAGAGAAAGGAATGGCATTATTTTAAGAAACTCAAACACTCCTATGTACTGATCCCATTTTTATTTTATATTATCATTACCAGTTTCGCTTATGACGAACACTATCAAATTATTAATATTTAATCATCACTTGATAGTCCTAGTTATAAACGGAACTGGTCCTGACCATGTAAACTAAAAATGGAAATGGTTTAAACGATCGTTTTATTTTTTGAATATAATACAAAAATATTACAACAGTACTGACGCAAGACACCATTGTACAACACTGGAGGCTTAAGTATGTTTAAATGAATTAGCATAGCAATGAAAAAAATATGAATATTAAACATTTATTAATTGTGAATTTGGGTGATTTGGTTGAGACAAAAGTATTATAATCTATCAGTTATTGTTTTTGATACCCTTAGCACTGTATTAATATGTAATATTTAAATTCTTATAAATTAAATATGGTTGTGATGAAAGAAAATAGTTCTGATCTATTAAGTAAATCGAGAGACGGTACAAAAAAGTGTTGCAATTAATGAATATATACTTTTTAAATTTAGCTGTTTTATATTTATTGTATTTATTTTCGGCATAATTGATGCGCAGCTTAGCAACACTCGTCAATAAAACATCGTATCGTTTATTTACTGGTGCGACAAATGGCGAATCAAAATTAATACCGAAAAGAGCGCGGCAGTAATGTTTTCAAAGGGTTTTATTAGAAAACCTAATTTTGCTTGCATACGCATGCACAACGCAGAGATCAAGTGGTCCAATTCGGTTAAGTATCTTGGACTCACGCTAGATAGTCGACTTAAATTTAATGAACACGTCGCGATTAAAAAACGTCAAGCTAATGCTACAAAGGCAAGGTTGTACTTTATGCTTAACGCGAGAAGCAAACTTACTCTCAAAAGCAAGCTGCTCCTTTACACAGCAATTACTCGACCAATCATGGTGTACGCTGCTCCAATATGGACGTATGCTCACCGTAAACATATGAAGACTCTCCAGATTGTCCAAAATAAATCACTGAGACAGATATGTAACGCCCCGTGGTACGTGCGTAACTCGCTGCTTCACAGAGACTTGAAAATACCTACCATCCGCGAGTTCGTTCGTGAAATATCACAAAAGTTTCACAGCGAGGTAGGAAAACATTCTAACCCAACGATCTCTGATCTCCACAACTATGACGAGACACTGCCTGAGAATCGTTTTAGACCCAGAGCAGTCCTGCTCGACGACCCTCCATAGATCTTATGTTGTCTAAAATTGTCAATTTTAGAACGAACTTAGCATCACGAAAATGACTCTCTTTGTTTAAATGTTTTTTGTGTACTGTATGTGTGTATGTATGTATGCGCATGTGTGTGTACATGTACGGATGTAGTATGGAGGAAGCATATGGAATGTGATTTGCAAAATAATGCATATGGAGTTCCCGTGAACTTCTTATCTCTGTAGTGATCGCGCCCTTCCGTCTGAAAACGACGGTAAGGGGATGCAATTTACAATTTTTCAAAATTTTTACCGATGAAGGAGACTGGAAGAACCTTGGTGCGTCCTGGTACTTGAAGCTCCATAAATTTGATATCCAAAAAAACGTTTATTTGCTACAAAAAAGTCATTGAGTGGGAATTTAAGTTTGAGTTATATCATATTAACCAGAGTGATTATTTTTTCATTTTACATAAACTTAAACATCACCCAATATTGTCAAATGAAACCTTTACAATCATTATAATGTATTTCATGTACATATTGGAATGAAAGAGGTCATTAACAAGATTGTGTAATTCTTTCGAAATACATTTCAATGCTTTTCACATTAGGTTGAATTTTATGAATCAATAAATAAAATTGAAAGAATTTTATATATATGTTTTACTATATCCAAAGCCCAAATGACAATGTTTAAAAAAAACAAACTAGTGAGAAATTGACAAATAGATTTCTAGAAAGAAATATCAAGAGTTTTTCATGATTCGTTTTTGTTTGTGTTGGTATAAAATAAAGTGAGATAGATGTTCGTATATTATTATGGCGAAAATTTATATGTGAGCCAGCAATAAATGTGCACATTTATTGTAAATCATCGCATTTATTGCCCGAGGTCACAATAAACATAAACACTTAATAATATCGCGCCGTATCGGCCATCTTGATAAAAATGTTAAAATGTTTAGGGTGAGAGTTTAGGTATGAATGTACTAACATATGTACAGTGTACCGCAGAAATAATGACCAATAGAAAGTTGTTGAAATTTAGTAATTTTTATTATTAGTTTTCATGTTCATTTACTAATCGAAGGATATGGCCTTAAAATCTCCACTGTATCTCAACAAAATTGTTTCTACGAAAACTGTCTGTTACACATTTAGTTGCTCAACTTCTATTGTTTTCAAAAAAGAAAAGAGAATAGAAAATATAGGGATATGAAAGGACTAGGGTATCCAATCCCGGAACCCGAAAACCCGGGATTTCAACAGTACTAATTCCGAGATTTCGGGATTGAGAAAATGAGACACGGAAGAGCTTAAAAAAGATTTTAATTTCTTATTTTAAGTGAATCCGTAAAATCATGAGATTTCCCATTCAAATACTCTAGGAGCTTAAAAAAAGGCTCTTGCGCTGGTAATTTTGAGAAATACGCAAATTGACAATTGACATGAAATTGTTTTAAAAAATTCCAAGATTTCAAAATCGCCAAGTAAATCTTTTCTCAATCCCGAATCGCAATTATACGATTTATATTGAATGTTAAATCCTAGGATTCCAGGATTTCGGGATTGAAAGATTGCCAATCCCAAAATCCCGGGATTACAAAAAGAGTCCGGGATTGGATACCCTAGACAAGACTAAAAGTACGGTGATCACTCTCTCTATGTCTCTAAAGTTTCCGCCGAATCCGTTGAAATATTTGGTCTGTTATATGTATGACATACATATCAACATTCTTTTATTCTTAAGATTTTCATTTTTTCTTAGTGAAAATATTATATTTTGCTATAACATCAAATAATTTATCAGCCAATGTGTTGGTATTTGATCATTGTATATTTTCGTTATAAAAAACTTATATATAAAAAAATATTATACATATTCCTTGGATTTTTCTAAAACATTCTATACATCGTCAAATACTGTGAGAAAAAATATTCCGAATGTCAATTCAAGAAAGCTTAGAGATACGCTATTGCTCTAAGGCCTTTTAAGATAGGCATCTCCTTCAAATAGTTCCCTGATGTAAGCTTTTAGCTGTTGAATTCTATATAAATAAAATATATTTTTTTAAATTTCACGAGTAGCCTTGTTGATAGCAGTGTAATAAATAATTTTATTTTTATTTTCACCCTAATATTATATTTAAGTTCAAAATTAAAATACAAAAACCTTTGAATAACTAGTTATTTCTTAAGTAGTTAACATGAATTTTTTTTTTTTTTTTTATATTACTTTTCACATAAAATAAAATATTATTTTCATTTGAATTTTTGTAAAAAAAATCTAGAAATCTTGGTTTATCAACCGCTTGAATACCGCGCATATAAATCATTAATATGTTCCAGAGGTACTGCGTGTTTTTGACAAAAATAATTTTGCCTAATATACACTCGAATTCGATATTTTAAAAACCTATATTGGACTCAGTAAAGATGGCACTAAACATTTTCATCAAAATATTGCTTATATTCTATTAGAATACGAAGCATTTGATTTTTTAAATGTCTTGGAGATCCGTGTTCGCTTCCATATGTTCCGGACACCGGTGTCCGCTTGGTATTCAAGTGGTTAATGGTGTAGTCAAAATATATATTTTTTTATTTACTCAAGGTAATGAAAGCTTTTTACTGAAGTATTTATTTCATGAATGCTAATTTGTAGCCATGGTCAACGAACGGTATTGGGCGTTTGTCTTTGTGCTCGAATATCTATACGAAAAATTTAAATAGATTTGTCAATTTTTGTTTAAAAAAAAAATATATATTTAACTTTTAAGTTGTCGTAGATAATAAATAGTAATTACCTAGCATGCCAGCTATAATTTTTAACTATTATTATAACTATTTATTGACGAGATAACTCGTCTTTGGCCTGTTGAGCAAGAAAAAAATACGAGATATCTCGTCTGTGGCGGCAGCCATCGAGTTAAAATATCTCCCATCTATCCGATCAAAAAAACTGAACTTAGCGACCACTAATCGTTTCCAAATCCTATCCTTACCTATTTATTGTTTTTTATTAGGAGGCATAGGTGTTTGTGATGTCTAAAAATTTCCGCTTTTTCAATAACTGGGCGTAACGAGAGCGACTAACTAACCACAAGTCTTAGTCTTATCCTTATATCCTTACTACTTTCTTTGGAAAAGAGAAGTTGAGCGACTGTTTAAAAGACAATCCTGTCAAGATACCTCCATTATCTCTATTATGGATTATTAATTAAAACACTTAATTTTATTAAAGATGTTCCGCTTTATTTTTTATAGCATAATTTTATACAACTGTATTATAATAAATCACTTAATTTAAAAATCAGAATACAAAAAAGTATTGATTATTTAAACTGAGCTATTGGACAATTCGATTAGAACTGACGTGAAACGAATCAATATTCGTTTTTGTCGATCAAAAACTTATTGTTATATTGAAACTCTATTCAATATTTGAGTGCAAGTAAATAGGATACATTATAATGTGAATGTGAACACAGTGAATGATGTTGTGTATACATAACATCTTCATCATATAATCTACACTGGGAGCGGACATGGATAAAAAAAATACAATACACTTTACTGTTCAAATTTAAAGGTTTAGTATTAACCTTTAAATGTGAACAGTTAGTATTAACCTAACCTGTCTCACTCATCATGAATATTAATAAATTATGTTAAATGTACTTAAAAGAAATACTTAATTTTTTTAATAGAATGCATTTTCGCCAATAATTGACAGTGAAGACAATTAAAGGCTTTTCATAAGTAATAATTAAGGTAGAATGACGTTGTGTATTGTATCATACACAAATGTTATTCATTTATTATAAATTTGTAGAAAAAAATGTTCAGGTCATTGTGAGTACACATAAAAATACTGAATATTTTTTTCAGCGATGTAATTTTCGTTTCAAACACATCATAATACATAAATTAATCCGGTGTGAAAAAATATAAAAAATAATTCATTTTTTCCATTTTAAAAATCCCCTACGCAAGGGCAGTAATTATATTTGAGGCTTTGCTGTGACAAAAATAAAATGAAAAAAAGGCGCAAAAAAGTAGAAGGGCAGAAGATTAATTAGACATTGCAGGTGAAAAAATCGTGATAAAGGTATCATTAGGATTGACAGGTAGTAGAATTTTTTTTATAACGCCGTTTCTGTTTGCCCCAGATAACTGAGTTTTTGCATGGAAGTTATATAACATAGTTCACACTGGATCAACATATTAACTCCTATGTGATATCAATTTAGACTACGTATTTTTGAATGGCATACTAACATCAGTTATAGGTAACGATGGAATATATTGATTTTTTAAATTTATAAATACATTACTTAGTAATAGCGAAGCAAATTTCACAACGATTTTTAAATGTAAAACTACTTTTTAATTTAGTATTTCGACAGAAGGTGCTTAATAAAATTTCAATATCAGGTATAAAACGCTTACATTTTGTAATTTTCTATGCATTTTGTCACTAAGTCATTTTCATTGTATTCAAAAGCACGGTAAAACTTGAATTGATGTTTATTAATTAATTGATTATGATTACTTTTAAATATTTATTTATTAATAACCCGAAAATAAAATAGCAAGCGAGGTGAAAAGATAATTATACATCAAGTATACTGTGTAAATTACTTGTCACCAGGAACCATTATTTTGTGTTTTATAATTAGGAGGCATACAATTTTACTGCATTTCATTACTTTTCAACTTTTTAGGCATATTGGATTTCACACGGGTTATTAAAAGAGAATCTTAATTCGTTATCAGACAAACAGTTATGAATGACCTTTTCCGAAGCCATTATATAATTGGAACTTGCGTAATTATAACTCCTTTCTTAATATACTTTTAAATAATACTAAAGATAACTTGACGATAGATCTGGTAATGTCAAAAAAGATATCAAATAATTAAAATTGTTGTTCAGCGAATGCATGGTGATTTTTTATCCTTTTCAAAAACCAGAAAAAATATAATTATAATATTTTGAATTTCGACTGAAGGTGCTTGATGGAAATTTAATGGCAAATTTAAATAATTTTTATTTTGTACACAAACCAGAAGATGCCGAAAGGCGAATCCCGGGTCGTTATCGACAAAATTTATGGAAGTGTACAGAATAAAAATAATTCAAATTTATAACTATATTACTTTTACAATTAAGTATAGTTTGATTTGACATACTGATTCATGTGCTCTGTTTCTTAAAGTTATATTAAAGATTGTGAAAGTTTTCTGTCCATTTTTAATTCATCGGACAGACTGATATTTAACTATTTGTCCTCGTAACTGTAACGTTATGTCTAATGTCGATAGTTGCCTTTTTGGTTCCACTTCCTCAGCTCTTGCTAATATGAATTCATTTGGTGTTGTGTAATTTGAAAGTTTCCATAAGGTTTTAAAAAAACTAAGGTAGTATAACGCACTTAGTGAATGCTAGTAAATATCATGTAACAACTTATGCACAAAATGTCTATTAAGGTTTTCAATTTAGCGTCAAACAGCGTGTTTTTTTGACATGCTGACTTATTTACTGAGTAAAAAAGAACAAAGTAAGTAGATTGTCACGTCTAACTATCATTTGACTGAATGAGTTTTCTATGAATTCATCTCATGCTGTAATTACTCTTTTAGAGATCTGTAGAATAACTTATATGGGTAAAAATAAAGGACTGTAATTTGTATGAAAACAGAAAAATGGCAGTAAAATAATATAAAATTTCTAATGAAACTTTCAAAACCTGATTTATTACTTTATACGAATGTATCCAATTTTCAAATTAGTGCTTTTAAGCGCCTCATGACACGTGAGGAATTTGAATAAAAATTATTTGTTCGGTGAAAATTGATCCAAGCCTTAACGGTATTGTTGTGCGCGAATTTTTTCGACGGGAATGTCCCTCTTTAGGCCAGAACAAATGTTTGGTTAACCCTCGTAATGTCGTTCCGTTATTATTTCATACCTCCGAAGGGGGCTGGCGGGAGGCGAGGCCTTCCCCGGGGACGAGAGAGACCGGCCTAACTCTGCCGTCGTAGGCTTGCTTCCAGCAGTGACAGATCGAACCCTTCAAACACCCATTTTCGGCGGAAAATAATACATCGAAGTTACGCGCGAAAAACGCTGTATACTCAAAAAGAGAGTTATTTTTTTTATAGACGTATTCCAAACTTCATTTCAAACTATGCTAATTCAAAACTTTGGAATTATTCTAAATCACCACCAGCTAGCTAACTTATGTAAAACTAATTCCTTTCTTACTATTTTTTCCCATTTCATTACAGTAGAAATGTCCGTTTATAAATGAAATTAGTTCAAAGAAGAATTGAAAAAAGTTATTGAGAATATATTACGTTTATTTTGGTGCCCTTAAAGAGAGCTTACCGAATAATATAATAATAAGAATAATAACGTACACTAAAATAGTCAACGATTAGCTAAAAAACATTTTTTTTTATTAAAAACTCAACTAAACAATAAATGAGAGACAGTTGACACTAAATGTTTGTATGTACACTTTTTATCGATATTTCGCGTACAACGTTTTGTAAAATGTGCGATAAAACATTTTCCCGGGAACAAAAAGTACTTTAGCAGATTTGACGCGTATAGACAAGCAAAAAATATAAGATAGTTGAAAATAAACATAGATTTTACGAGCCGGACGGTTTTGGCTCTATTTTATACGGTATGCCTTTTAATATTGTTTATTGGTTAATCAATGCTGTTTTTATCGAATCCATAAACCTTTTTAGGTGTCTGGCAAATAATAACAAGAGATGATTTATTTGTTGTATAGAAGTTTCGTTGAGCTAGATTTAGTAAACGAATATTATATTGTGAGTAAGTTTGTTTCGTAAATGTTTCTTAACGTAGGAGTAAATGTTGCCTCAAGAAGGTTTATTTTTAGAAGTATGGATTGCCTTTTTACACGTTCTTAAAATTTTCATATTAATCATAATTAAGAGACCAAGAAAACATCTTAAAAACAGAAATAACTTGATTACCGTCAGAGTATACTGCTAAAAATTAGAATGTTAAAAACTGTACACTGTATTAGATGTGAAAGGATTTTTTTAATGAACCATAGAGAGGTGAAGTGAGCCAACTAGTTAAATGGTAAAAAAAATCTTAGACTTTTAACCTTTTGGCTGCCATAGAAAAAAGTACGTCTGTACTAGGGCATCCAATCCCGGGATCCAGGATCCCGTCCAATTTTCTCCGTCAATGTCAATTCCGGGATTTCGGGATCAGAAAATTGGAATCAGTTAAACACAATCACGTCTTTACTTGGTGTTTTGGTGGATTGAGTATTTTTTATTTTACACTATTGCAATGTGTTTAAACAGAGGTTACTTCACTTTTACGATAATTAAAGACAAGTAGAATATTACAACGCATCTAAGCTATTTTTTTCTAAAATACCACTTGGCTCACTTCACTAATACGCCAAAATAATAACTATACTCTTTTACTGGTTATACCACTAGTTGTGACACGTGTTAAGTTTTATTGAAAAGCACCTTCATACTCATTTAATCGTAAGTATTTTTTTTATTTTAACGATGACATACATTCGTATTTTTAGCATTGCTTAAAAAGTAATGTTCGTTTTTTCACCAATTTATCACTCTTTGTAATATAATATTCCTTATAAATTATGTCAAATCTATTTTTAAAGTCTAAATGCCAATAAATGGTATGATACGACAGTTTGCCCTTCTCAGATATCACTGAATAATCGATCATTATTTTTTCGACAGAATTTGAATCTACTAATTGCTTATACTGGAAAGCTTTTTGTTTCAAAATGTACCTTTTTGTTAAGAGGAAATATTTAAGGAAAGCCTTACTTAAAAATATCTCCTTGTTCAAGAGCAACATTTATGACAACTGTACAATGAATCACCGTCTTTTAATTCGTCTTTTTTGTAATTATTACAGAATCGAATTATAACATCTTCACCAAATTTTGAATGGTCAATATAATATATTTTTAAAACGTAGCGCATATATACTCATTATGGAGATTATCTCAACAAAAGTTTTTCGTACGAGAACCTTTTGTAAGTCAGTTGTTCAGCATCTCATATTTTGAGAGAGAGGGAGAGGGTTTAAAAAAAAAAGTATAAAAAAACATTTTTGTTAGAAAGCTACTTAGCCAAACGATTTTTCAACCATATCCTAATCCAATAGAAAATATCTCATCAGAAGTTGTCATACAAGAACTGGTTGTTAATACCAACTTTGTGTTTTCGATGAGAGTTAATAATGAAGAATGATACAAGATGTGACAAATATTTAGTTGATTGATATTGTTACTCCGCTTGAGAAATTGGATGAGTGAGAAAGAATATAAAAACTATAAATCATGCCTTTTATCACAACATTTATAATCTAGTAATCTTTTGTCGCCTGCTGTGGTCCAGTTGGTTAGAGCTTGCTCTACCGATCACGCAGGTCTGGGTTCGATTCCCGGTCAGATCACAGTGAATTTGGGAATTATTCAATTCAAAGTTGTGATCGAAGACTGGGTGTTTGTGATGTCAATTCACGTCATTTCCTCTCCTCCCATCCTTCTGATCCTTTAATAACTGGGTGTAGCAATAGCGATTAGCCAACCACTAGTCCTGTTCTAGCCTTATCCTTTCCCTACTACTCACTTTCAAAAAAAGTTAGGTTGAGCGACTGAGTAACAAACAGTTCTCGTAGAAAAAACTTCTGTTGAGATACCTCTATTAGGAGGCCATATGCTCCACATTGGGAGCGGACATGGATTAAAAAAAAAGGGAAAAAAAAAAATACAAATGAAAGTATGCTTAATATAATTCAAGCCCATGGTTACCAGGAATGAATGAGAAGTTGCCATTGACAACTGTTCAAGTAGTGGCAAAACTTAATATTTAAAAAAAGGTCGTTCTTAGGGTCTGATGGGTTAGAGTAATTATAGGGCATTACAGACATCTATTCATTGAAACACTTGAGGGGTTCAAAAGAAAACACAGCATTCTAACACTGATTTTTCTTTTGAGAAAAACAAAACAAAAACAGTAGGGAAACATTATCAATTAATTCAATTTATGTGTGCTAGACCATACAGTAGAATATTGTGATCCAAAATGAATTTGTCAAATGTAATGAGTAAACATAGTCTTGTACGTGACCTTTTGTATTTGACGAAACATTTAAAGTGAAGAAACTGGATTTATTTATAAAAATAATTTTCTTTGGAACGAAAACAGATTTGAACTTTTTTAGTTTTATGATTCTGGATTCAAAGATTGAAATACATTTTTTTTCAGATTGTTACCTTTGCTTCTTTTTTATGTAACATTCAAACTGAGATCCGAACCCGCGAGCGCCGTAACCAAATTCAGCAACATTTACCAACGAAAAAAAAACCGGACATATATGATATATTTAAAAACTTTTCTTTACGATTGAAGTTTAAAAAAATACTACAGAACCCATGATAAAAAAGAGTTATTCTCGCTGGAAAAATGATAAGAAAAAGTAATTTACTCCTATATATAGACATGGGGTTTATTTTGCGTGAAACCTCTTCCGCGAAGTTGGCCTCTTTCCATGCGGAAATCGGACCCGCGTCTGTCTGTCACTTGTGAAACGATAACGTGTAATTGAGACAAAGACACTGCCACCCTTAGCTGTATTGCCAACCACAATTTCTTCCGGCGCACATGAAAATAAAATAACAACAAAAACATCTTGATTCCCGCAAGAGTATATTGCCAAAAATAAGGATTTTCAAAATTGTGTACTGCATTTCATTAAAAAGAATTTTGTTATTCTATTGGATGTGAGATTGGTAAAGAGACATGATTCAACCGTTTGAGAAGCTTATCAGACTTAATTTTACAGTTTGTATTTAATTCATATCGTAGAAATTCGCTCCAATTCTTAGAAAATAAATTCCAAAATGAAAGGAGAGATTTTTTATATTTATATTTAGATATTAACAATATTTGTACTAATGACAATATAAAAATCTATTTATTGATTGAATTGAAATTTACTTTTTAAAACTCCATTTTAATAAAATCTCTGTTGCTAAACCCTTTAAAAATGATAAAATAACTAATTCTAAATAATCCCATATTTGTTATTGTTCCGGGAAACATTAAAAATAATTTATACAACTCCGCGATATATGAATTTTAACAGTATTATTTAAGGTTAATAATATTATCCGAGTCCTGTTGACAAGATACCCAAATTTGTTACCTAGGAGAAATTGATTCAAGAACAGTTTCCGAAAATTCTCTTCTACGAAATTGAGTCTATGTGCTCACTGTTTTTAGAGTAAATTAGCTTGGATTAGATTAAAAAGCATAAAAAAATATAAATAATGTATTTTTTTGTCAGCTGGTCTAATCCTGTATTATCGATACTTGTCTGTAAGTAAAAGTAAATTGTATAGTTTTATTAATATTAAATTGGTTGACTATATTTTCAGTTTGCAAGAGACAATAAATAAACAAACCGAAAAGGTATTTGGCTTTCTCAAAATGTTCCTTCAGGACGCTAGGAAAAAGTCTAGCAAGTAGCAACTTTACATACAGGACTAGCAAAAACGATGATGCGTTTCTTACTTGATGCTGTATTTAAGAATACGTAGTGGCTATTAAATACGGTGCGAACTGTATGTAGCTTGAATATGAATTTATGAAGCTCATTAAGAAAATTTGATGTGTTGAACGTCCCCTATTCAAAATCCGACATTTTGAAGAATAGGCATGATCGCAAACCGAAGATTTCCCACAAGTGTTAGTGTGTGCAATAATAATAAACATAAATTTTACTTGTTTGTTTTGAATAAGCAAACGAGTTTTTTGTGTTTATTTTTCTAACAGGGTTTAAATAATCACGAAGACCTGTCGCTCATAATATAAAATAGAAATATATGCCAAAATGTTTTCTCTCAGAAGTTTTATGAAATTGGTGGAAAATTTGCGTTGTTTTGTAAACGTAAACGTTTTTATTTTTCTCTTGCGTTTGGGCATTAAAATCAACAATTTATTATTGTACGTCATTAAGATATTCAAACTGAATTTATTTCCCAGTTCTATTCTATTTTGATCTGGAGTAAGACATATTTTGAATGTGGGAAAGTGTTTATTTTGGAGAGATAAGATTTCTTAATCAGCTATAGATTAGATATTTTTGTGACATCGATACAATCAAAACATGAGATTTCAATACCAGACGAATATATCAATATCAGTGTTTCATATGAACTCGTTAGTAAATAAAAATCAGTTTTTTGATATTTCGTAAATAAATACCGTTATTAAAAAATAAACATAATCCTAAGCGGGTGAGTTTCGTATGACTCGTCTAGTTACAAAAACAAAATGAACACGTTTCAATTAGGGTATGTAATCCCGGAGCCTTTTTGTGATCCCGGGATTTCGGGATTGACTAATTTCATGAGCAGGGGCACTCGTTATGAAATCGTGTATAAATTGAGAAAAATTTTGGTGTCGCGGAATTTTTCAAATTCTCTAAATTTCATTTTCAATTTCAAAAACCCAGGAATTGCCGATTTGCCTTAATTTTTTTAGCTATTCCAAATCTAAAATCTTACAAATTTACGAATCGCTAAACTGGACGGGATTCCGGGATTGGAAAGTCTAGTTTCAATGTCTCAAGCAAGAATTGTCTGTTTTAAGCTAAGATTGTTTTTTACATTTCATTATGTATATCTTTAAATAAAAACAAAATGAATGTTTTAAGATTTCGACTGAAGGTGCTTGGTGGAATTTCATTAATAAATTTGAATCGTTCAAATTATTTATTTATAAATAAATAATTTGAACGATTTATTCATAAACAAATAATTTATTTATTTATTATATTTATTATATAAACACGAAACATTCATTAACTAAGCGTCAGTTCAAGTTCATCCGTGCACTTGAACACCTGAAGATGCCGAAAGGCGAAACCCGGGTCGTTAGTGACAAAATCTGTGGGAGTGTACATAATTTTAACAATTCAAATTTAAAATGAATGTGTTTATTGGCTGATAAATTATAAAATTAATTAAATAAAAGAAAAATGCTCTTATCAGGTACCAGGATCATCAAGAATTGAAATATTTAGATCTATGAATATATCGCTAGCTTAGATTTATTTTTTTGAGGGTTTACATTAATTTCTGGATCACATAAATTTCCTTACTTAGTTTAAAATTGTACGTAAAGTACGCTCATATTTTGTTTTTGATTTCACACCAGTAACACTTCTCTGCAAGCCAAAAACTTACTGTAGTCACTTTTATATAAATAATACATATTTTTTTAGTATACTTTTTTAATTTACTCAAAAGATTAATTGCGGCTTAGCAATTTCTACTGTAGTATTGTATTTTAATTCTACTCCTAAATAATATCAAAATCTTTGATTTCTTAGCGGAAACAGTTCAGTACTTTACTCTATAATGTAAATTATTTTCTGCTTGATCTATAAAATATATGTGAGGCAACTTGTACAATAATTTAAAGCATGCCTCTAAAGTGTGGTGGCTGAAGATATATCGGGTACAATGCTTATAAGGTAACATAGTTTAAGATGGGCAAATGGGTAAATCTTGCTAGATGAGAGGGATAAACCAAGGAGAAGAGGCTCGAGTGCAGACGAGGGGCAAGAAAGGTATTGTTCCTAGATTGGGGTCATTTCTCTTACAAACAAAGACATTATTACATACAAACGTTTTGAATCCGCGTCTACATGAGCGGAAAGTTTGATTATCACGATATGTTGAATGTTTGAATATTATTATTAAATAATATCATATTTAATTTGATAACTTTGTTATTCCACATTGTGTGCTACAAACAAGTGTTTCGCCTATTTGATAAGCATCATCAGACTATCGCGACGTAAACGATTAGCATTGTATTAAAAAGCATCCAAAAAGCAACTTTAGTTGAATTGGTCATTTCAAATAAGACATTATAACTGAAAAAAAAATGAGAAATTACTTGTATTACCGGTTTTTGTATGGACGACCATCGGGTTTTATCAATATGATGCACATGGTAAAGCTAAGTGACATTTAAAACGAAATAAAGCTATTGGCGAGAGACAGGGAAACGTGGAATTGCTGAATTGCTGCTATATAATACACATATAATTATAATAAAAAAGTATATATTTTAGGTTTTTTCTGAAAAACATTTGAATCAATTAAAAATATATATAATGACAACTGACCTAATTAGATGGCTGCCGCAGACGAGATGTCTCATCAATTTTTTTGTGCCAAGTTACCTCGTCAATAAAAAATTAAATCAATAATTGCAAATAAAGCCGGCGTGCTAGGTAATAACGTATTTTTTTCTACGGCAGCCAAATGGTTAAGTTTCATTACATATAAAATAACTTATTCCTTGTATTGTGCTAACAACTGTGACAAGTGTTTTGATTCTTTCAAAAGGCATCTTCAGACTTTCTTACTTTTACAAATGCTTGCCTACGTACGAATGATTTTAATTTTACTATTCTGATATATTAAAATAAAAATCAAATAAAGTGAGAGGTAAGCAGGGGATGATAGAAAAACTAACAAACAATAATGGTAATTCAATGAGATTTACATTAGTAAATGATTAACTAATGAGTTGCATCAATTAGGACGGGTTAAACCGTTGGAAAATAAATTAAACAGTGGCGAACCGCCTGTTTTATTCAAGATATTATTTAATAATATTTCTTTATTTTTAATACGTTTATTTATTTCTACAAATTCTAAGCTATTCATTATTAAACCCTTTATATTTACTCGATGGAGTATTTCTACGTTAATATTCTGATTAAAATTATGTTTGTTTTCTATTAGATGATTGGGAAACTCTGAAAAATTGATTACATTTGATTAAAGCAATACTTTAATATGTGTATCTTGCATGATAATGCATAAAAATAGCTTTAGCGTGATAAAAAAAAACAAGCAAAACAATATTTTGGATAGTGTAAAAAGGATCATGCATTGAGCGTTCCCATGAGCTTTTTTAAACAGTCCGACTGCCGAATATACAAAGTTAAGTGAGTGCGGTACATGCGTGATGAAAAACGAAACGTAGAAAAGCCTTCATGGTTTAAGGTTTAACGCGGTTCCCTAATGGAAACAACGGCAGACTTAACGAACGCTTAGATAAGCTCACTCGATAACGGGCTGGGGCAACGGCAACGGCAACTCCGCTTCTGCCTGTTATTTTATTTACAAAGCTCCGAGGTTTGACGGTCAAAACTTTTGAGTAAAACACTTTGCGCAAAGAATGGTTTCAAATTCAAATTGAAAGATTAATGTTTGACACATTTTTTTTAAAGAGCGATGTGTTTGTAAAATATTTATTCCTTATATAACGTCACTTGAAAAATAAAGCATATTTTTTATATTTAATTAAGAAGTTTGTATTTAAATTTGAATCGTTCAAATTATGTGCATTCACACAGATTTTGTCACCCGACTCAGGTTTCACCTTTCGGCAACTCAGGCGCTCAAGAGCACGGATGAACTTGAACTGACAAATCTGTGTGAATGTACATAATTTTAACTATTCAAATTTAATATTGGAATTTCAACAAGCACCTTCAGTTGAATTTTTAAATATTAAAAAAAAAAAGAATTTTGTATATTTAAGATTAAAAAGTACAAGTTAAAAACAAACAAACAACAACGAGAACTGCTTGCTACTCAGTTGCTCAACCTTTATTTTTCCAAAGAGATTAGAAATAAAAAGATTGGGCGAAGACGGGACCAGTGGTTAACTAATCGCTCTCGATACACCCTATTTATAGGATGGTTGGAAGGATGGAATTCAAGACATGACATACATCCATGCCTTCGAACAGAAATTCATACATCGATTGAAAAATCAATTTATAAAACTGTCCGTACTGGGATTCAAGCCCGTGACTTCCGTAACCGAAGCCAACGACGTTGACCATTTGACCACACAGGCGAAAATTTTTAAACTATTAAAGAATCTTTATTATCATATTTATATTCTATCAAAAAACGTGAAGCACAGAGAGAGTTTAGCTAATAACTGGTACGTTCATAGTTCTATCATTCTAGCTCATAGCTCAAAAACGTTTAGTCGTCTAATCGTTTTCGGGTAGTTGTAGAAATAAGAAAACGTTTTTTTTTAGTTTCTGCCAATAATAACTGCTAACGAAATTTACTAAGTTTGTATTTCTTCTTTTAAACTTTAAACGCCCGTGGAATTTTTGCGAAATATTTGTATGATCCGTAGCCCATTATTAAAATAATTATATCTCTTAAGCTAATTTTCTAGGTATGGAAAAAAAATCTGCTTCCCCATTGAAATGTGTTGTATGGTGTGAATAAAGCTGATTTATTACGGTCCGCCTAACACAACGCATATTCCAAGAGTCGATATTGTAACACAGATGTTTATATTATATAATATGACAAAAATATTGAATATATACATCACAACTGAAAATAAAATTATAGATCGATTGCTCAAAGTCATCATTTATGTAAGCTTATATTCATATTTCGAATACTATTATCATAAATCAGTGTAATCCGATAGCGAAATGTACCATAATCACTGGTCCCGTACAGGACTGCCGGGAGCTTAAAGATTAATATTGAAATAATGTTAAATAAGTGAGTCTGTTTTTCAGGCAATATAACGTGTTTAAATCTATTGTTCTGCATGTCTAACTCAAAATACATCATTTTAATATTAGGTTTTCTGGTAGTATAGCAAAGATTTATTATTTAAGTAACTAGAAAACTTTTTAAAAATCATTACTTGTAAATATAATTAGATAAATAACTTTATTTTTTAT
Organism: Himalopsyche anomala; assembly: GCA_031772345.1. NCBI lineage: Eukaryota > Metazoa > Arthropoda > Insecta > Trichoptera > Rhyacophilidae > Himalopsyche > Himalopsyche anomala. The sequence continues at coordinate 20,022,845 of CM062836.1, read as the reverse complement.
TATATTATAAAATGCGATTGTAAAGCTATTTCGGGTTTCAATAGTTCCAAATACCTTTAATTGAAAAACTTTGTTTTCTGAACGCATCGACAGCATAAAATTAGTTTTTAATGAGAGGTTAAGCGAGTGTCCTTGTTTAATTATAATCTATAATATTAGTTATTTATACAAACAAAATTCTGTTAGTTGCTTCAATTTCAGGGTATAAAGATCAAGATCGTTTCCAGGTAGAAACAGCGGAGTTTTGACCAGGGTTTTCTCCGAATGGAGTGACGATACAAACCCACGGGGAGTTTGTTGCTTTTGCATTAGAGGCTCTGGACCCGACGGCCACAACCCCACACCCTCGCCTCTAAAATCTACCCGCTCTATGTTCATCCTTATTTTGGGCGCCTAATCGGGCAAAAGATGTAATCCTTTTGTAGTATGTAAAATGTTGTCAAATGTTCTTTGCGCAGAGGGTTCTGGAAAGGTACAAGAATCGTGTACAAAGTAGGGTCGACAATCAAAAGTAAGAGAAAATCAACGGATATTTTTAGAAATTGCACGATACTTTGGCTCTCACGAAAATTAAACAAGGCAATTTTTAATATGGAACATAATTATTTTAATCAAAAATATTGGAAAAGTCGTCATATTTTTCTTATGCCTATAATAATGTTTTTAAGTTATAGGTTTTTTTTTAAATAATATTTTTAGAAGACACCTAATTATTATTGGCTTAAAGGTAAGAGTCACAGTCTACAGAGACACCCATAATTAAAACAAATTATTAAATTGCCTATTTACGAAAAATCGTTTAATTGATAGAATCTAGCTTAATAGGATTTCCAAATCATCTCAATTGAGTAAAGCATTCCTTATTATCATATTGAAATAAAACTTATTTGAAAAAAAATAGCAGAGAGCCATTGGCGTGCTTAAGCAGGGACCTCCTATTTTTTTCAAAAAAAATCGCATATCAACCAAAATGCACTTTTTATTTTTGAAAAAGTTATTAAACTTCCATGTTTTTTTTTAATATGCGTTCAAGGTTTTTCCCATCCATCAAAGAGCGGTAAGTGTTATTTTATTTTTTTCACTTGGTTCCTAGAGGGCCAGCAACATAATGAAAGTATTCTCATCAACTATTTGGCTCGTCAGTATACTCTGTATATGATTTACGTAAACCATAAGAAATGGTTACAAAAAAAGCATGCTTAACCTACACATTCTAAATACCTCTGCTAAAGAATATCTTTGAATTGCTGTGTTGTATGAAGAAATAATAAAAAAACAAGTGCCAAGTTACACATTTTTTATCGTCATTATATTAACATCAATGGTATATCAGCTGTTTTTTTAGTTTAAAAAGTGCCATTTTACGATAAAAAAGTAAGTTAATCTGAATTTCGCACTGGATAAGACAAAAAGAAATAAAATAAACTATAGAGCTATAAAATCAAATGAAAGCTGGAGACGATTTTTTATAGTGGATTTCGAGTTGAATGATATCCTATTTGACGTTTTTTACGACTAAACTGTCTACATACTACGGATCAAAGTTTGACTTGAAAACAAATCGCTGCTTGTAGCTTTGGCCCGCTTTCTAAAACTTATTTCTTTTCATGGACATCGAGAAAGTATGAATTGTGTTTCGATACATTTAATATGACAAAATTGATGTCTTTAGGTCTCATATCAATAGCTATTACTGTCAAGCCTTAGAAAATAGCACGACCTTTCCACAACCCCTTAATCCAAACGTTAAATTGATAGAATGAAAGAAATATGATTTTATTCAATATATTTAATCGACGAAAAATCTTAGATTCTAATGCTTCAAATAAAATAAAAATGCGTGATTCTTACAAATTAATCTTATGTTATAAGTTATAAAACTTTAACTTAATCTTATTTCAACACGAAAGATTTTTAAAAGATAAACACAATAATAAATCGTTAATTATATGGCAATTTTACTGAAAAATTAATTTATAAGTATGAAATAAAAAAAATATTTAGAGTAATTTTATTATGTCAAAGTAAAGTAAAAGGTGATATATTCTTTGATCGTATCTTTATTGTTTTTTTTTGAGTTCTTTTTATTAAAACAACATTTTCATAAACAAAAAAAAAATACATTGATAACAATAAAATAACGCAGCTACTATTTAAAAGTTCAAATGTTTGCTGTATTTTTTTTCTTCGACTAAGACACTTTATCATTATCGTGAGATTTTTTTTATAGGTTCTGCATGACTTTTGATTTTAATGCTTTATATTAGCTAAGCAAAAAATCAGCGCTTGAAATGAGTAATAAAAACAATTAAATATGGCAATATTTCTAAACTATATTGATATTATAAAAAAGCTTTCAACAATAAAAGGAAAAGGAAACATGACATATTATACACATAACAAATTTAACAGGAGACACAAAAAAAGTTTTTTAATGAATTTGGGACAAAGGCAAATTATGAAATATACACAACCTTAAAGTGCACGGTGACTGTTAAACTGATTTTTTATTGACTTGGCCTAATATTAATTTTAAGAATTATTCAATAAAAACCTTTTTTTTAAATTATGTCTTTCTTATTTCAAACTTAATAGCTAAATTTAGATACTAATTCGGCATTTTTAGCTTACATCCTTTTGACAGAACATGTATCAAGTTGTATAAATTGTGCATATCAAGAAAGCGGTTTTTGGAAAAACTGTAGGTTACATATTTTTTCGTTCCACAGTCAATATAAACTATTGAACTAGTTATTATAGTGTGTTATTTATTTTTTCTTTACCAAAGACGAAGTTTAATTAGAAACAAGCAAAGCATCAACCTTTCAAACATACAAATCTTAAATTACCAGTTTTATAATTGGGATAAATTAATGAATATTCCTATGAAGTATTATTATAATATGTACTTTCATTTGTATTGATAATTTACAAATAGCAAATAAACCGAAAGAATATGACTGGATTAACAAAAAATCAGTTTGTAAAAAGTACACGACAAGCTTCAGAACCCTTTGACAAAATATTTTCACATAGTAAAAGATTATTTTTGTAACGTTTTTGTCACGTTAACATTTCCAAAGAAATAATAAACAGTCAATTTTTTCCCAACGTTCACTGAGACACAAAAGGCGGAGTATTTTCATTTTACTAAAGAGAAAGTTGCGTACCTGCTTACTCTTAGTTATGAAAATTTATGGATATTGAAAAGGCGGAAACAAAAAGACGTAGTGATTCTATCAGCACATTGTTCACCAGTTTTGTTCATAAGCCTTTCAGACATTGGCAGCAGGTGAATATAAACAGTGGATTTTATTATTGTGCAAGAAAAGATACCTCCCGCTGGATAGGCTTCTATCTAGGATACTAGATGAAGAGCCGAAAAAAGCCATGTTGTTTTTTTCATAAACGAAAATAGATCTTGATAAATATAGAAATTACTTTTGTTTCAACCTCATATAACCAACCGGAAAAACAAACAACGTTCAGATATTTTCGAAAAAATAAATAATAATAATTATAAATATGTTCGCATCGGAGAATATTTTTAGTTATTCTTTCGATTTGCCCCCCCCCCCCCCCCCCCCCCCCCCACCCCCCCCCCCCCCCCCCCCCCCCACCCCCCCCCCCCCCCCCCCCCCACCCCCCCCCCCCCCCCCCCCCCCCCCCCCCCCCCCCCCCCCCCCCCCCCCCCCCCCCCCCCCCCCCCCCCCCCACCCCCCCCCCCCCCCCCCCCCCCCCCCCCCCCCCCCCCCCCCCCCCCCCCCCCACCCCCCCCCCCCCCCCCCCCCCCCCCCCCCCCCCCCCCCCCCCCCCCCCCCCCCCCCCCCCCCCACCCCCCCCCCCCCCCCCCCCCCCCCCCCCCCCACCCCCCCCCCCCCCCCCCCCCCCCCCCCCCCCCACCCCCCCCCCCCCCCCCCCCCACCCCCCCCCCCCCCCCCCCCCCCCCCCCCCCCCCACCCCCCCCCCCCCCCCCCCCCCCCCCCCCCCCCCCCCCCCCCCCCCCCCCCCCCCCCACCCCCCCCCCCCCCCCCCCCCCCCCCCCCCCCCCACCCCCCCCCCCCCCCCCCCCCCCCCCCCCCCCCCCCACCCCCCCCCCCCCCCCCCCACCCCCCCCCCCCCCCCCCCCCCCCCCCCCCCCCCCCCCCCACCCCCCCCCCCCCCCCCCCCCCCCCCCCCCCCCCCCCCCCCCCCCCCCCCCCCCCCCCACCCCCCCCCCCCCCCCCCCCCCCCCCCCCCCCCCCCCCCCCCCCCCCCCCCCCCCCCCCCCCCCCCCCCCCCCCCCCCCCCCCCCCCCCCCCCCCCCCCCCCCCACCCCCCCCCCCCCCCCCCCCCCCCCCCCCCCCCCCCCCCCCACCCCCCCCCCCCCCCCCCCCCCCCCCCCCCCCCCCCCACCCCCCCCCCCCCCCCCCCCCCCCCACCCCCCCCCCCCCCCCCCCCCCCCCCCCCCCCCCCCCCACCCCCCCCCCCCCCCCCCCCCCCCCCCCCCCCCCCCCCCCCCCCCCCCACCCCCCCCCCCCCCCCCCCCCCCCCCCCCCCCCCCCCCCCCCCCCCCCCCCCCCCACCCCCCCCCCCCCCCCCCCCCCCCCCCCCCCCCCCCCCCCCCCCCCACCCCCCCCCCCCCCCCCCCCCCCCCCCCCCCCCCCCCCCCACCCCCCCCCCCCCCCCCCCCCCCCCCCCCACCCCCCCCCCCCCCCCCCCCCCCCCCCCCCCCCCCCCACCCCCCCCCCCCCCCCCCCCCCCCCCCCCCCACCCCCCCCCCCCCCCCCCCCCCCCCCCCCCCCCCCACCCCCCCCCCCCCCCCCCCCCCCCCCCCCCCCCCCCCCCCACCCCCCCCCCCCCCCCCCCCCCCCCCCACCCCCCCCCCCCCCCCCCCCCCCCCCCCCCCCCCCCCCCCCCCCCCCCCCCCCCCCCCCCCCCCCCCCCCCCCCCCCCACCCCCCCCCCCCCCCCCCCCCCCCCCCCCCCCCACCCCCCCCCCCCCCCCCCCCCCCCCCCCCCCCCCCCCCCCCCCCCCCCCCCCCCCCCCCCCACCCCCCCCCCCCCCCCCCCCCCCCCCCCCCCACCCCCCCCCCCCCCCCCCCCCCCCCCCCCCCACCCCCCCCCCCCCCCCCCCCCCCCCCCCCCCCCCCCCCCCCCCCCCCCCCCCCCCCCCCCCCCCCCCCCCCCCCCCCCCCCCACCCCCCCCCCCCCCCCCCCCCACCCCCCCCCCCCCCCCCCCCCCCCCCCCCCCCCCCCCCCCCCCCCACCCCCCCCCCCCCCCCCCCCCCACCCCCCCCCCCCCCCCCCCCCCCCCCCCCCCCCCCCACCCCCCCCCCCCCCCCCCCCCCCCCCCCCCCCCCCCCCCCCCCCCCCCCCCCCCCCCACCCCCCCCCCCCCCCCCCCCCCCCCCCCCCCCCCCCCCCCCCCCCCCCCCCCCCACCCCCCCCCCCCCCCCCCCCCCCCCCCCCCCCCCCCCCCCCACCCCCCCCCCCCCCCCCCCCCCCACCCCCCCCCCCCCCCCCACCCCCCCCCCACCCCCCCCCCCCCCCCCCCCCCCCCCCCCCCCCCCCCCCCCCCCCCCCCCCCCCCCCCCCCCCCCCCCCACCCCCCCCCCCCCCCCCCCCCCCCCCCCCCCCCCCCCACCCCCCCCCCCCCCCCCCCCCCCCCCCCCCCCCCCCCCCCCCCCCCCCCCCCCCCCCCCCCACCCCCCCCCCCCCCCCCCCCCCCCCCCCCCCCCACCCCCCCCCCCCCCCCCCCCCCCCCCCCCCCCCCCCCCACCCCCCCCCCCCCCCCCCCCCCCCCCACCCCCCCCCCCCCCCCCCCCCCCCCCCCCCCCACCCCCCCCCCCCCCCCCCCCCACCCCCCCCCCCCCCCCCCCACCCCCCCCCCCCCCCCCCCCCCCCCCCCCCCCCCCCCCCCCCCCCCCCCCCCCCCCCCCCCCCCCCCCCCCCCCACCCCCCCCCCCCCCCCCCCCCCCCCCCCCCCACCCCCCCCCCCCCCCCCCCCCCCCCCCCCCCCCCCCCCCACCCCCCCCCCCCCCCCCCCCCCCCCACCCCCCCCCCCCCCCCCCCCCCCCCCCCCACCCCCCCCCCCCCCCCCCCCCCCCCCCCCCCCCCCCCCCCCCCCCCCCCCACCCCCCCCCCCCCCCCCCCCCCCCCCCCCCCCCCCCCCCCCCCCCCCACCCCCCCCCCACCCCCCCCCCCCCCCCCCCCCCCCCCCCCCCCCCCCCCCCCCCCCCCCCCCCCCCCCCCACCCCCCCCCCCCCCCCCCC
>CM062836.1:19786162-20016493 GCA_031772345.1 Himalopsyche anomala | reverse complement strand
ATGTAGGTTAGATGTATGTGTTATTATCGAAAGGGTACGCAAACGTTGAACAAATAATGGTAGTTTTTTTTAAAATTTCATGTAAAACAATGATTTTTGTCGAATATTTTTTTACATGAATTGTAATATACAATTACATTTCACGGTCTACAGAAACACCTATAGTAAAAAGAAAATATTGAAGTTGTATAATCGATAGAATCTATGTTAATAGGATTTTAAAATAATCTCAGTTGGGAAAAGCATTTCTTATTATCATATTGTGATAAAGGTTGTTTGTAAAAAATGAACAGGGAGCCGGTGGCGTGCTTGAGCAGGGACCTCCTATTTTTTTCATTAAAAGTTCATATATCAACCAAAACAAACTATTTATTTTTCAAAAAAAATATTAAACGTTAGCAAAATCAAATACATTAATAATAATATTAAGTTTTTATTTTTTTTGAATTCTCCATTTGACAGGTACTATTTCAAAATTTAATAAGGTATAAATGCCCAATAAAAGCTGAAAAAATAAAAACTTTATATCATTATTGATGTATTTAATTTTTCTAATGTTTGATATTTTTTTCAAAAATAAATAGTGCGTTTTGGTTGAGATGTGATTTTTTAATGAAAAAAAATAAGAGGTCCCTACTTAAGCACGTTACTGGCTCCCTGTTCATTTTTTTACAAACAAAATTCATCACAGTATGATAATAAGGAATGCTTTTCTCAACTGGTATGATTAGAAATTCCTGTTAATCTCTATTCTATAAATTAAGCGATTTTTTGTAAATAATCAATTTAATATATTCTTTTAATTATAGGTGTCTCTGTAGACCGTGACTCTTACCCTAAAAATATATATATAATAATAGAATATTAACGACATTAATAAAAATGAAGCCGCCATCCTTACCGATGATACGAAAAAATACGGTTTAAGGGTATATGTATTTATAAAGTTTTTGAAGTAAAACACCCACATTCCAAAAAAACATAATCTAACCAACATCAAAAAATTGTAACTATAGGCAAACAAGATATTTAGAATAGAATTTTGGTATAAAATTAGAGTGAAATAATAATCTTTTTTTAGAAAATAAAATCAAAATGCTGAAATTGTGAGTATAATGTTTAACTTAATTAAGTCGAATTTTTACTTAAAAGTTGTCTAGAATTGGGCGTGTTTTTCTTCTTGTTTTTTTTAAATTTCCGAGAAGTCAATTAGCAGGCCATCTTTCACGGCTGACGTGTTTTAAGCAAATATTAAGCAGGCACTAATGGTTATTTCGAGAGGGGAAAAATACGGCGTTTTTATATAAATCTGCGAAAAAGAATATCGATTTTTTGATATCGACACTGAAAGAGATGCTATAGAAACTGATTGGAGATTTATTACATACGAATTACTGTTATATTTTTAAATACCATACTATTTCATAAAGTTGTTTATTGAAAAAGAAAGCAAAATTTCTGCCTGGTTTATCGTTTAGAATAGTGAGCAGATCTATTCTGACCTTACTTTACTTTACTGGCTTTTTCAACATGACAATTGTGAGAGTTTTTCCCAATGTAATTCATACTTAAAGCATATATGTATACGCTCACAGAAAGACATTACTGTGTCTGTACTCATTGTTACTGTGAAAGTACGTTTCTACTCATTTACAGAAAAATGTGCGTCCATACTTCTCTAAAAGTTTTTTTGATTATTAAGTTTCAAAGCAAAGAGACAAGGTTCTTATAATAGTGTTTTTACTAACGGAAAATTTTAATCCGCTAGCAACAAAAAGCTTCACATTAAAAAACCTTTTTTAAACTTGATTGTGTTCTCTACTCTGAGTCTGATGTCACAATATTTTTTGTCTAGCGGGCCGCATAAAAAAAATTTTTTTGATGGTTTCGTGCCGCAATGAAAAATAATTATAAAGTACCCTCAATCCTCTTTAAACACGGGAAATACGTTCTGCGTTAAGCAACCGTGCAAAAAGATGAAGTGAATATAGATAAATGAAGGATTGGTTCCATTACATTTGACCGTGTTATTTATAAGCCATTTAAAAAACGACATAGGGTATACTATTTATAAATCAAAAGTTAATGTGATTTGTAAATTTTAAACTAATTTTTTAAAATATTACTTAAAATTTGAAATATAAAGCTGTAAAATCGAATCCAAATTGAACCAGAAAGCCTATTTCTATTAATTTTTTTCTACTGCTTCATCAAAGAAAAAGCTTGCTCACTAAATTTTTTGATTGACTTTAACGAGACGTGTACTTTTACTTAAGCATTCGAAGGCAACAAAATATTTAAAACGAGACACGGGTTGTGAGTATTTTCTCTAAGTGATAATAAAAAAATGATAGTTTAACAAGTATGATGAATATATTAAATGTATCATAAAGACTGGGCGATAAGCACCGTACAGGCACCATTACTAAAAAATACGTTTGAATTTTGATTAAAAAATATGTTCTTTTTAATGTAACTTAACCATAAGAATATCTCTACATTACTTATGTTAAGATAAGATATACTTAGATTTTTAAAAAAATATAATCATACCTATCAAGGTGAGCTTTTTATCAAAAAGGAATCCTTGTTCAGCAAATCATAATAATTTCGTCGCAGCGTACTAGCAGGAATGAGTAAAATAAAAAAAGCATTTAGAAAAAGTTTGGTTACTTAACGATAAAATTTATGACGGCTTTTATATATAGAAATATCTCCATTAAATAAGCTTTTATGGCATTCGGCTCAACGGAACGGCCGAAGTTACTTTTATCGAAATCAAAGTCGATTAAAAATTTGAACTAAACTTTCATATAATAAAATAAGGTTGGGCATAAATACGAGAGGATTACTGAACGTTAAATAAAAGTAACGGCAGCTTTTGTTTTCCTTATAAATATTCTGTATTTTAAATTGCGTATTATGAGGATTATCACGGATAAACATTATTGAAATTTCAAAAGTTTATTTTTATAAGTTCACGTCTTATCCCAGCATTAAACAAACATATTTAACTTAAAATAAAAATCAATCGTGTGTCACCGATACTGTTTTGCTGAAGATGAAAAAATAAAAAATACTTTCATAAAGGACGCATCGTTAGATAATTATTTGTTAAGACATGCACGCTCCTAGTTCGAGCATATGATTTACTAAATGGTTACTAAGTTTCTGATTGTAACTCAATTGATCAACCTTTTTCGAACACAGTAAGAATAAAGAGAGATAGTTGTAAGCAAACCTCTCCCGGTACGATTTTTTTTAGGATCGGGTAGGTGGTTGGATTGGTTCTAAAAATAAATTAATGAATCTGCCCAAACTGGGATTCGAGCCCATAACCTACACAACCAAATACATAGACGCTGATCACTTAACCATCCAACTCCAACTCTGATAAAATTTTGATGGTTGTAATGATGAAAGTTTAATTACTAGTAATAATTAAAATTTATTATTTATAGAAATCAATTGAATGTTTAATAAAGAAACAAAAGAAAAGTATGCTGTTTAAACGTAATATATATCGTTGGCGTTGTCCATGGTACAGTGGTCAACGTCATTGACTTCCATGCCGAACCTCACATGTTCGAATCTTAGTATGAACATTTTTTTCAATCGATTTATCAATTTCTGTTCAAAGGCATGGTTTTCTTAAAATTCTCCCCCCCCCCTCCATTTTAATCCTTAAATGATCTTTAAGTCAACCTCTATTTCTGTCCAAGCCTTAGTTATCCTTCAAATCTCTTTAAGTTTAAGAAACTTAGAAAAACGCTGCTCTCGCACCATTTTTTTGAGTTACCTCCATAAGAAGGTTATATGCTACACATTGGGAGCGGATATTCATAAAAAACGTAATAAATACTTTTAAAATATTCCAAACTTATCACTTCTTAGTCAAAATAACAATCTTTTGAAATACAAATAATAGCTGCCATACTGTTTGTGTAAGTGAAATAAACTGCAGTTTTTATTCATGATGCTATCAAGACTACAATGTGTTAGTTAGGGTTACTGAAGTGTGGCGACAAAAAAACCCATAATTAATATATTATTAGTTTACGAAGCGTAGAGCAGACCGTAGCACCCTTGTCATAGCTCTACGCCAGCACCCCCAACTATTTAATTTGTGTCACAACCAAACCCTATATGATTGATTGCCCAAACCGAGCCGATACTCATTTTATTGTTGTAATGGTTGCACTGGACTTTTTTTTATAAATGAGAACAATTTATCAAAGCATTCTGCGATAATGCAATATTCTTTTGAAACACGAAAAAGGTCTAAGAATAGAAGATATCGAACGAAGTTTTCTATAATTTTCAAGGTTGGAAATCAAAATTTGTTTTGAATATAAAACGTTGCATGCAAATTTGTTAAACTCTTTAACGTGTGTAAATTTAGTGTTTAGTACAAGTTGGTTTTCCACCACCACCCGTTGTGTGTATGCAGCCAACAGTGTTAAGTACATCAGAAGACAGGCAACGTTCCTTCTAAGGCAAGAGATTAGCTGCGCGGACTGATCAAATATGCGCGCCAGCTCGGAATGAGTGCGCGTGGGCTTCTTTACTGCTGCGCGGCCGCGTACGCGCGCAGATTAGAGGGAACTGTATTAAATGTGCAATGTATTAAAATGTGCAATGTAATAAAAAATGAGCCAATTTTATCACCTTACATATATGTACAACGTGTATTAAATCGAATTTAAAGATTTTTTCATTTAGTTTCAACAAAAAAACATTTATATAATACCAGAGTTTTTTTTGCTCCACTTTTATGTAAAAGCACCCTGTGTGGTCGAGTGGTCAACGTCGTTGGCTACCGCTACGGAGGGCACGGGATCGAATCCCAGTACGGGCAGTTTTATAAATTGATTTTTCAATCGATTTATGAATTTCTGTTCAAAGGCATGGATGTATGTGATGTCTTGAATTCCCCTCTCCCACCCATCCTATCCTATGAACGGGGCGTATCGAGAGCGATTAGCTAACCACTAGTCCTGTCCTAGCCCTTTCCTTCTATTCCTACTCTCTTTGGAAAAAGAGAGGTTGAGCAACTGAGTTATAACCAGTTCTCGTAAAAAAACACCTCTGTTGAGATAAACTCCATTAGGAGTCCATATGCTCCATATTGGGAGCGGACATGGAAAAATCAAATATGTAAAAAAATACATAGCTTAAGAACATTCGTGTACTTGAAACCCGAGTCCTTAGCGACAATATTAATGGAAGAGTACAACATTCAGACAATTCAAATTTAAATAATAATAAAAATATACTATGAAAAACTTATGAAACTTCGTATGAATGAATATGTATGTTAAATCTACTGACTTTATGAATTACTTCTTTGAGGCATTGACATTGATGTTATTTTGTACACTGGTTAAGTCAATAAACTATACTAACCTTTTTTTCAAATTAACTAAAAGAAAATAGTTATAATTTAAGATTTTGATTGAAGGTGCCTAGTAGAATTTTAATATTAAATTTGAATCGTTCAAATTGTGTACATTCGCAAGTTTTGTCACTAATAGCCCGCGTTTAGTTTTTCGGCATCTTCATTCGTTCAAGTGCACAAATGAAATTGAACTGAAGTAACTCAGTAAATAAATGTATCGTGTTTATATAAAAATAAATGTATCACTAAGTTTAAGACTATTGCTGGCGAAATGAATTAACCCATAGGAATACCTACAGATTTGAATGGTAAGTAATTTCAAGAACTATATTTACCCTGTTAAAAAAATATGATTATATTTATTTACATATAGGATACAAAAGTGGGGAATTTGGCAGATTTACCTGCTCATTCAAAATCGGTAGACAATTTAACTACTCCTTATTTATTTCTTAAATTTCATGGAAAAAAAAATTATACCCATCTGTGTTTCAGTGTAGCATTTTAATCATTTTATCTATGAAAATAATTATATTGTAGGAACATGGTTAATATATAATATTTTGTCGTTGTTAAGTCATAAAATGTATGAAAAATATATGAAAAGTAGTGAAGTATACTTACCTCTACATAGTTTTCAAAGTGGCAGTATATTGCTTTGTTAAAACTAGAAACGCAATAAAACTGTGAATGATACTGCGGTAAAGAGGGGCTCTTATTTTTAAAAGAGTCATAAATTTCCCTTAACGGGCGCGTCAAGTAAACAAATTGTATATTTTATTTTTTAACAGTACTTCATTTGATTTGCAAGAAAGAAAACCGAATACAAAAAGTGAAAACTTGCCTAACATAGTAAAATGAAGGAGACGTCACCTAAATAAAATAAAAGAAATATGGCTGGAAAATTTCAAACAAATGCGCCGTTTGTTATGCGGGTGACCATAAACAACTGACGGGACTGGAGTAAATAACATATTGCCGGGGAAATTTATCAAAAAACCACATGTAATAAAATAGTATGAATATTTTCTGGAATACGGCCCATATTTATTCGGGAGAATATTCATAGACGACAAAATGATATTTTTTTGATTAGATTTTCATCGTACAGCCATGAAAAAATAAACAATGTCCTGTATTGCTATATACACATTGATAATAAATCTTACGTCTCAAATACAACTATTTTTATTTTTCTTGAGGTTGACTATCTTGAACTAAAATAATTGAATTTTTCTACTGGGCTATTCTCAAATTTCAAAGGTCTATATACTAATTAAGGTATAGACCTCTCTTACCCAACTCTCTCTTTTATCTCTTATACCTCTCTTCTCTTATACCCAACATGGTAATCGTATTTTGTCTATGTTCCCTATTGTCATAGTCTTTTTTTTATTTTATTTTTATTTTTAAAAGAAATGTTCTATCAAAAGGTACAAAGTACCGTGTAATAAATAACAGTATCATTATTAAAATGGTATCAACTAAACGTTTGATCGTTTCCGGATAATACGATAATATAATCGATCGTTTAATGTCAATTTTACTTTAAATACTACTATAAGAAACACGTGTTTCGCTGATTTATAAAGCCTTATCAGACTGACTGAATCATACACATTACTGTGTCTACCGATTTTTAAGCTTCTATTTATTGAGTCATTATAATAATTAGAAATAAGCTCTTAAAAGTAAGTACGTTTAAGAGATATAGAGATTCAGCAGTTGTAATAAGAAATACAATTAACAAAGTGATTTACTGAAATATATTAATTTGTATGTTTTCAATACTTAATGCATAATGCTGAAACTAATATGAGGCTAATGATTTACTATTAATACATACTATAAACATTAAATTATATTTTGAGTAATTAACTTACGAAGTAATTTAATATGGAAACCTAATCACTGCAAGATGAGTGTATATTGAAAATCTATATAACTAATTGATGAAGATATCAAACTACATACAAACAGAAGCCAAAATTGTTTAAATTAGGCGCTGCAATTATTAACAAGACTTTTGAAAGTCTATGAATTTGATAGAAGCTTTTACTATTTTGATTCAAAAGCAAATAATATGTTTTTTCTTTCTTCTTAGTTAGGGTGGATTTATAACGGATCGTTGCCGACTCTATGCGTAGAAAATGAGAAAAGGTATTTTCATTCTTGGACACGGAATTTGTTGAGACCTCTTTTAACATAAATAATCGGTCTCTTCATAGAAGAAATGATTCCGTCACCTTTGAAGATTATCGATAAAAGTCGGTAAAATATGTTTAAATGCAAAACAGACTGCAGGAGCGACCTAAGATAGTAAAGTGTGTTTGTATATTATAAGAATAAAATGCAGTCATTGTATAAGAAGTGAGCAAAAGTTAGTAGTGTGTATTTATTTTTTACAGTAAACCTGAAACAATCAATATTTTATCAAGGAACAAATCTAATTACGAAAGAGTTTGTTAAGTATGTGGCTTTTTTGATGTGAATAAAGTTTTACTATTCAGAAAAAGCTCTTTCTGAAAGCAGTTTCACTTATTCCACGAACAGTGCAAAAATGGTCGCAAGACTTTTGGAGTAACAAGATTTCTTGTCTGGTAAGATTTATGGGTGTTAAGTAAGCAGAAATATATTTATCAGGATGCTAAGAGTAAAGTTTTTACAATGTTTGAATAAGGCCAGACGGGGTATGGGAATTAATGTAAACGTCAAATCGAAATATCTCCGTATGCCAGATTCGCGTGTTATTTTTGAATTGTATTCATTGAGAAATATTACATAAAGATATTCTCAAAATATGCGCATTACAGTATTCAACCGAAAACAGGAACAGTAATTATTTTTTGCGATACTTTATTGTTTAATACATTTTTTCGTTGTAGACTTTTATATATTCTACAAAAGAGCAGACGCAAGCCCTTCAATTTCAAAGCAACCGTTTGAACGGTGTTGTAAAAGATGAAATTACATATTAATAATATAAATAACAATTAGAAAGCCTTTGTATGTAGAAAATTGTCCTTTTCAGAAAGGGCAACAAAGTAACCTAATGCATATGCCATTCTTTTTACGATCATTCTCGATGAGTACTTTCATAAATTGTTTTTTCTATAGATTTATGAATCTGTATCGAAGCCAAATCATAAACGTCTGTGATATTTTAAACTATCTTTGCCAACGCATAAATTGAAATTGAATAATGGAAAGTAGAAAAATCGATAGGTTGACTAATAGTATTTTACTAACCTCATCTGCGAATCACAATTAATTATCAGTATACGAGGACTTAAAGTCTAACATCACTATTAGGGCATCCAATCCCGGGATTCGGGATCCCGTTCAATTTTCTGATCCCGAAATCCCGGGATTGACATGGTCGTGATCCCGGGATTTCGGGATTGAGAAATTTTGAGTAATTCCCAAAAAGTGAGACGAAATTGGCAAATTGTGGATATCAAATTCCTTGGTGAGCTAAAAAAAAAAACGAGGTTTCATGACAATTCTGGGGAAAATTATACCAAATTGGCGATTTCAAATTCCTCGGTGAGCTAAAAAAAAAACGAGGTGTTTGCAGATAATCTGAGAAAAAAGTATAGGGAATCGAGGATTTCAAATTCCTCGGTGAATTAATCCCAATCCCGGGATCCCGGGATTGAAAATTTATCAATCCCAAAATCCCGGGATTGGAAAAAGGCTCCGGGATTGGATACCCTAACAACTATCTACAAAAGTTTACTTTTTAGGAGAGCCACAAAACACTTTTTATTCTCGAGCTCCGGGACTTTGAAAACCCCGAGACTTCAGAATCCCTGGTATTAACATAGTATCGTATTACACTTAAAATCTCATATATCATCAGTCATAAGAATACAATGCTTATGCAAATTTCGATACTTCTAAATTTTATGTACCCACAAATTAAGTTTCGACAAAAATATTTCTGTCGCAGACGAACATATTTATGCCACTGATAACTGCATTTCTTGTTCAAAGTTATCAACCTGGTATCAATTTCCGCATCGGGGAGCCTGTTGCTCTAGCGTTGCATACTTTATCAGCTTGGCAGAAATATTCCGTGTTACCTGCATTTCCAGAACCGGCTTAATGCAAAGGCAATCTATGTAGACTTCGCCTCGAGCGTTCGTTAGGTTGGAGCGGTAATATGTTATTTGAACGGAAATGTAATATGCATCACATAAGATATATCTTTACAATATTCACCACATTTATCAATGCCATACAAACGTCATATAAAATGCTGTGCTTGGATAATATCCGTCTACAATCTGATAGAGATAAGATGTAACTAGGGCTTACTCAAAAATTGACTTTTAAGAAAACAAGTTTTTGAATTACAATATGTCGAAATTTTTGTTTAGTATACCGAAACAATGTAAACAGATCTTTTATTTACTGAAAACGTATTCGTTTTTTTTCACCAGGAAATATGATTTGAAAAAAAACAGCAAAAATATTTTCAAAATTATTTAATCAACAATAGTTTTATTTGTAACCATGGCAATGTAAGCTGTTAATTAATCACTCAATTGAATAATAAAAATAATTCGACACGTATTATAAATGTTAAGTGCTGGGTAGCTAAATTTAAGGCAACCAGTTTTCGAATAAAAGCTTTCAGTTTTTCAGTAAAAAGCGTTTATTCAAAACTGATACTTCTAAAACTGACATCTCCTAAGTTTAAATATTTATGGCCTGAAGGTTAAAGAGGCAATAAAATTTTACAATTCATTTATTTCAATACATTATTAAAATTTTTATTAATTTTAATATTTAATGTATGTATTAACTTCATTTATAATTTTTACCATTTTTACAGGAACGCATGTAGTCGCTTTTAGGGCGTTCACTGTCAATTATCGGTAGAAATAATTATGTTCCAAAAATTCACAACTATTTTCTACTTACTCCAGATTATTTATTTCAGACCAGGACAGGTTTTACTGTCGAGAAAATAGATACTGTTATGTAATAATTTATCAGGAATTTGTATAAAATACTGTTTTTTTTTTAATAAAAGAAAGAGTGTTCTTCAATCTATGGTCCGCGGACCAGCACCGGTCCGGAAAAGTTTTATTGCCCGTCCACGGATGTAAAAACGTTGAAAAACACTGGTATAAATAATGCATCATTTATTATTATATATGTATTTAAAAAAAAATACACATTGCGGGATTAATGTGAACAATTGTGTAATCTTTAGTGATTCCTTAGTCAAAGGCTTGAAACATACGAATAAATATTATATTATTGCGGTGATTCCTCAATCAGTTTAATTTTGTATACTCGTGATGATTTGACGTATTGTGATAAGTTTTCGCTTAAATCTATTTTTCTTTACTGCACACTAGTGTTTATACAAAAACCGACTTTTGAAAAAACCGGTTTTTGAAAGTCAATATTGTATGAAAACCGGTTTTATCCGGTTTTCAAAGTCTTACAAAAAATGAATAATTCAATTAAAATAGCAAGAAAAAGTTCATTTTTTTATATACATACACAACAAGAAACTATTTGGTGTCACTCTTCAGAAAATATGATTTAAGAAAATACAAAGCATCCACTGATCATTTTGTAACGTTATCAAAAATACCTTTTCGCTGGGAAATGATGTGGGGAATATGGTCTTTAAGCCATTAAATAAAATATCCAAATATCCTGTCCTTATGTTTATATACTAGTTTATGGAAAATTCTGCACAACCGGTTACGAAGTTAAAACCGGTTTTTGAATGTCATAAATTTAGCCAAAAAACCGGTTTTTGAAAACAGACAACCCCTAGTACACACATTGATTCTATACGTTTTTTTTTTGTTTCCAATATGAAGCACGTGGTCTCTTACTGTCGGTATCTCAAAAGATTTTTTCTACAAGAAATTTTTGTTACTTAGTTGCTCAACCTTTCTTTTTCAAAGAGAGTAGAGCTAGAAGGATATAACTAGGACAGGACTACTTGTTAAATAATCACTCTCGCTACGCCTATTTTAGAATAGGACGGTTGAGAGAAATATGTGTAACAGCTAAAATGCTAGTTTTACTATCTGGCTTCGACTAAAACATATTTTAAACTGTATTTCAAGTTTATCTTTTCAAACTTTTTTCTTGAAAAGAAAAGGAAGAAGCAAGCTTAAAAACTCAAATTTTTACGAATTCATGAAGAAAAATATTTTTTTTTTTGTCATTTGCAAACGTTTTGTAACGGACAGTCGTATTTTCTTTTTATGTATTCTCTAGAAAAGTATTTTGTCAAACATTATTTAATAAATTGTTTAGTGAAAGAGAATATTTTTAAAATAAACAAAAAATGCGCATAATGCTACTAAAGCGCCTTAATTCAGGTCTGAAATTTTCCACAGAAAAGCCAGGGGCGATAGTAATTCATTCGGCGTATCAGTCACAGTAGCAGATCGTATAAAGCTCGATGAAAAATAGAAAGAGAGCTTCCAGGGCTGTATCCGGGGGAAACTTTGCGGCGACTGCAGAATTATCCTTTTAAATTTTTCATACTCGCCCCGGGCTATATGTTCTTTGAAACTCGGTTCTCTGAATGGAGCTTGTTTGATAGAGAAGGTGGATTCAGACTGCTCAGAGGTATTACTTATACAGCAGTATAAGCTTTTAAGTTTACTAATAGTTAAAGAAACCTTTATACTAAAGTACTCCACAAATCACTTATTTTTCACTCATTTTGCGACCAAGGAAAAGGACTAAAAATGATTTTTCTTAAACACTCTTTTATTAAATTATATATTTTCTTAAATATTTGGCATTGTAGCTAATGCCAATGCGCCAAATATTTTTAAGTTGAAAGATCATACGAGAAACTTCGAGGTAAATTGAAAACACGAACACCCACTGGAGTGGTCCTAGGCAATTTCAATTGGCCCCACGTTGGGCGCCAATTGACATGATAAAAACCCACGTCTTACGTCTCAAATTTAAATTAAAAAATCTAAATTTGACATTGACCTTACCAATAATCAAAGCCAGAACCGTCTGATCAGAAGAGCAAGCTCTAGCCAACTTAACCACAACAGGCGAATATTAGATTATGTCAATTAAATACCAGTTTTCCAATCACCGTGCACCTTGTGTATATTTCATGCTTTGCTTTTAGTTCAAAATCAGCAAAAAGCGTGTTTAGTGCCTCCTGTAAAATTTGCTGTCTGTGAGTTACGTTCTTTTTTCATTAATTAGTTGATATTGTAAACCTTTTTTTAGTTTTACGTAAAATATATTATACACAAAAAGGTACATCCGAGTCTGAGTAAAACATTCTTTTCTTTCGAACTCATCTCCTTAATTAAATTATGTGTTAAATAAATATATTATTCGTACCTAAGTGCATTATCAATATTATTTTTTCAATATAATAAAGTGGTCGGCACTATTAGCAGTATTAATATTGTATATTTCATTTGAGGTGTTTCCAATTAATACGTAATTATTTGTTGAGTGCCATTTATTTATAGCCACGCCTATTCAACTATTTTATGTTTAAACCACACGTATTATTGGTTACCGACTGCACAAATCAAATCAATTATCTATTGTTTATAATTGCCAGATACAAATAATTTGATGTTGTCTAATGAATCAATCGTTAATACTGACGATTTTTTTCATAAACTGAATACACGCTTTTAAATAAAATTAAAATAAGACATCAAACGACAGTTTAGAGCGTTTCATACAATTAAAGTAAGCAAACCAATATATTATAAATATATAAAATAAATATTATCGATAATAATTAAAGCTAAATTATTTTTCAGTAGGTGGAATGATTCTTTATTGACTAAACAACTATATTATTGTTAGAAATCAATCACAATTAAAAATGCTAATTCCCTAAGACGTAGCAATTGCTTAAGAAGTAAAAATAGCCGAATGCGTGATCAACATCATTGATTTTGGTTACGGAGGTTACGATTTTTAATCTCAGTGTGGATAATTTTTAAAAATTGATTTGTCAATCGATTTATAGATTTCAGTCCAAAAACATGGGTGTATCTGACACCTTAAATCACCCCCACTCATCCTTTAATATAAATGAGGCATTTTGATATCGAGTAGCTAACCGATTTTCCTGTTCTAGCCTTATCCTGCTATCCTTACTATATTTGACAAAAAAACAAAGAGATATAAAAACAGGTTTAAAAGAACTTCTGTTAATTAAGTAAACTTCAATAGGAGTTCAAATGATCCACATTGGGATCAAGCATGGTTAAAAAAATGTGTGTTAATTTGATGATAGCTATTTCATTTCGGAGTCTTATCAAAATTATATAGCAATGACATTATTTATTTATTGTTTAAAAATTAAAATTTTCAGTACAAGACATTACAGCTGACGCAAATATGCCATGCACTTGACAAATATAATTTAAATAAAAAGCAGTACATAATACATCAAAATCAACATAAAAAATCAAAAAATAAAAAAGTGAAACCTAACAAACAGTTCACAAATACTGTAAATGAAAATGACCACTTCTCTAGGCAATGAATTGATCAGCCGAAAAGCCCTTGGAACTGGCGTCTCATACGTCCTACGCGAGGAAAAAGTTTTTGATTCTCACAACACTATTCAACTATTACTGTGTTACATAATCTATTGAGAAGTAAACAATATTTAATTAGCCTTTTAGCTGCCGTAGATAATTAAAAGTAATTACCTAGCACGCCGGCTATCATTTGCAACTATTAATTTAAGTAGTTATTGACGAAATAACTCGTCTCTGGCGTGTTGAGCACGACATTTTTTACGAGATATCTGGTCTGTGGCAACCATTGAGTTGACAAGTTTATAACGATGCTTCCTGAAATCAGAAATATATTAATTAGGTTTATTTACGAAGTAACCATTTGATTTATTTACATTGAAAATCAGCAACTACAAACAAGAAGGTTAATCCGTGTAAAGTAGAAATGAAGCTCGCGTTTTTATGTTGACAATCGATATAATAAAAATTACGTCTAATAATTTCACTAAAAGTTAATCCATTTGGTATTCCGTACAATAAAAGAAAGGCAACATCTAAATAATGACCGTAAATGTACACTTTTCAATTCACTCTCTATTACGAGCGGCGTTTTAATTTAAATAATGGATCAGCAAAAAGCCAAATTTTCTGGAAAAAAAAACCTAAAAAACCTTCGCAAAAGACATTATTGAAGCTTAGCACAGAGGCAATCTCGAGCAAAGCTGAGAGGAAAATTTTAAATTAATCCTTTTTGCCGAATGCCAAACAAAAAAAAAAAAACCAATTTCAAAGTGCAAAAATGTTTCGTAATCTCTGAATGAAAAAAAAACATGTTGCCTTGTACAAATAAATATGATTCATATTATTGATTGAACATTTCTTTTTAAAGTTTAAGAAATCGTAATAAAACATCATTTTCCAATTGTGGGGTTATAATGCAAAACGTAGGTACTATTTCCAAAATAAGCGATATTTAGTATGCAAATAGGGTAATACAAGCCTAAAGAATCGATTGATCCAATTATTTTAATATAAAATGTCTACAAGGCTGCTGTTTTCAAATAATAAATAATATTTTTATGAAAATGTTATTATGTTACTGTTCTTCGTTATAGTATTTGATTCTATAGAAAAGTTTGAGTTTTGGAAATAGTACGTTTTGCATTATAATCCCACAGTTACGAACAACATTTTTTCAATCGATTATTAAATTTTCGAAGGTATAGATTTTTGTGAGTCCTCTTCCTACCATTACAATCCTAAAAATAACGGGGTGTAACAAGACTGATCAGTTAACTACTATTCCTTTTCAATGTTTTCTAACCCTAATAATATCTTCGAAAAAACGAGGTTAAGCAACTGAGTAACAAACAGTTTTCGTAGAAAAATTCTTGTTGAGTTATCACGATTGGGAGCCAATATGATTCACATTGGGAGTAGACATGGAACAATCATAAAAAAAATGTTTTTTTTTTTACATCAGCTGATTTCACTGTCTACCTTTTCACTCACTTGATAGATATCAGTTATAAACATAGTTATATTGAAGAGCGTCAAGTCAATTGTAAAAAAGTTTTAGAAGTCTTGATCAATCAAAACGCTTCATCGTAAAAAAAAAACAGTAAAAAAACATCTTTGTTGATTGACAAATATTATATTTTAAATGACATAATTAAACTTTTAATTGTTTTCGAAGTGCTATCAAATTTTAATTGATTGATAATGATTATTAAAAAGATCAGAATTTTTCAAGTGGGTCTGTAAATGGGGGGTGAAACTCCAGGAGTCAAACTGGAGAGGAACGGGAGTGTTCTTGTGTTGAAAATAACTAGGGAAAGTTTCGCAGGACATTTTAAAAGGACGGCCCAAGTTAGTAGACTTGGCACGTAGCGTTTTTGTTGACTCTCAAAAAATGAGAAGTGCAGAAACTTTTAGAATGGCTCTTTTAACTCGACGAATGAAAACACGGCAAAAACTACGAAAAACACATTTTTTATTTATTTTTTATCCTAAGCATTAAATAAAAGTATGTCATGGGGTTCTCTCAAGTTGACAATGCGGCCTCGGCAATTCAATAGAACAAGTTTAAAGAATATTTCATCGATAGGATTTCCGGCATTTGAGCTTTTTTACAGATTTATTATTTTTCTATGACGCAGCGGTTAGCGTTGTTGGCTTACCAGACCTCACGGGTTCGATTCCCAGTACGAACACCATTTTTCCGATCAATTTATCGACTTCTTTTCGAAGGCATGGTTTTTTTTGATTTCTAAAAAATTCCTTCGACTCTTCCGATCCTTCAATAACTAGGCGTAACGAGAGCGATTAGTTAATCACTAATTCTGTCCTAGCCTTGTCTTTATATCCCTACTTCTGTCTTTGGGAAAGAGAGGTTGAGTGACTGAGTAAAAAACAGTTCTCGTAAAAATGTGAATTATATAGCCTCCTAATAAAGATATCTCAACTGAAGTTTTCTACAAAAATCGTTCGTTACTCAGTCTTTCAACCTCTTTTTTTTACAAAAGAGAAGTACGGATAGCAAGATAACGCTAGGAAAGAACTAGTAGTTTATCGCTTTTACTGCACCCAGTTAATTATATTCATGCTTTTTTTTGTTGTAATTGACATATTTTTATTATTCGTATTTTATTCGAGACAGATAAATAGTTTAAAAATGTTTGTATTTAAATAAATCAATAATTCATCATTTCTCTTGTGATTTGATTCCAGGAACTGATAAAAAAATCCATTATCACTGGGATAAAATGTCAGAGCTTATATAATACAAACGCAAAAAATACACGTGGTCCAACACGTGTCAGGCACACGTGCGTGTCAGATCTCTAATTAAAAATACGTCACACCGACGAACGTACGTCGTTTAAATTGATGTATGGCTTCAACGCAAAATATACGTCTGTATTTGTTTTTTTTTTTTGTTCCAATTGTTTTGAAAATTAGTGTTTTGTGTACGCTTTTGTTATTTACGACAAACACTGTGGAAAAATAACGATTGCTAAAAAATACACGTACTAATATTTTTTACCCACAGCCAGAAACAAGGACAATTCAACGGATTATATTTTATTTTATTCGTTTATAGTTTAGAATTTCGACTGAAGGTGCTTGATGGAAATTCAACGTTAATTTAGAATTATTTTCATTATGTACATTTCCAAAGAAATCTTGGTCGAACACGACCTGGGTAATTATTTTATTAGAAAATATTGGAAATAAATAAGGCTCAGCTTTCCAGTTTTCCAATTTTAAATGAACAGTTAAATCTCCCAAATTCCCCATTGTTATACCCCTTTAAATAATTAATATAAATTAATTCTAATAATATGTCGCTTTTTAAAAAAAACTCACAAAATTTTATTTTGTTTTATTTTATTTTATTATTATATTTATTTTTCACGATTACATTTTATTATCTGGCAATTCATTATGCCCAATATTATAATCAACACACTTGATCCACTACAATAATTTATATCATAAATTCTCGCTATCTATTAGGTTAACAATATGTATAGAGCGAATGCACTTGTGTGTTTGTATATAGACAATACAAACCTTCTACTGTCTGTCAGTTTGAGTGCATTTACGCACTGAGTAGTACCGGAAGATGCTGAGAGGCGAAACCCGGGTCGTGCTCGACCAAGACTTTTGTGGAAGTATACATAATGAAAATAATACTTAATTAACGTTTATAGTTAGTATTAGATTAAATTTTTATCTATCTAATTTAAGAACGAAGTCCATGTCTAGGACAGCATTCTGTTAATACTCCTAAATAAATAGCTCAAAAGTATAATTTGTCAAATGTTACATATTACGAAATACAAATCGAGATAAAAAATTGCTCTATTTTTAGTTGATTATATTTAGTTATTTGGACAATGTTTATCCAGTTTTGTGTAAAAGTTACAGTATGAGGGTATTATTTGCAAACACGGCTAATTCCAAAATGGTTAAATAATGAAACTTGAATTTCATTTTGTAAAACAATACACATTTTTAAAGTATTACATTTTTAGTTATACATTAGTTTGAAATGATATTTTGTATTGTATCAAGGCACGTTTGAGACTGATTTCTAAAAATTGTTTCAAAAATTTATATTTGTTTACGACATTATATTTATGGTCGTGTTTCAATAATTTTGGAATGTGGCGGGCTTGCAAATGTATTACTTTACTCAGTTAATGTATCAATTGTTTACAACCTTTAAATTTTATAACATTGTATTTTTTGCTGTCATTTTTTAAATAGATTGTGTTGCATTATTATTTTTTAGACAGAATTTTTTAAATGTACTAATTATTTAAGTTTGCCTCGTTTTGTCATATAAACATTTCGTTCCTTATAGCAAATGACTGAATAAGAATTAAGCATCTTAACAGTAGTTTAAAAAAAAAATTAAGTGGAGAAATCAGTCAGGGCAAACGACTCAACTTGTTATGACTGGTGGCCATTTAATATTTTGTGGCAAGTTTGTAACCAAGTCATGCTTTTTATTTTGATTGTATTATTTTAAAGAATAAAGGTCTTTCAAATCAATGCGATGAATGTATCACTTCTTGAACATGTATCAAGATCGATAAAAAACGTTTTTTTTGTGCCTAACGCAACAGTAGTGGTATAAAGAACACTCAAGTTTTTACTATTATTCCTTTGGTCTCAGAAGATAATTATGCTAGCCTAAAATGTTTATAAAAAATTAAGAAATTAGTATTTAAAGCTATATACTTAATTGTTGTTTTAATCTAGCTCAAGGCTATCTTAGACGAAGCTCGTGGTACAATTCTGTACGCTGATACATGATTTTTACTCGCAAAATACAAACATAGTAATATAACAAAAAACATATTCTTGTGCTTTTTTTTGCTTTGTATATATTGTATTTAATTGTAAAATAAGGTAATCTCGACACTCATCTAATTAAATATTATAAATATGATTTAACTTTTATCTGAATGTGAGCAATTTATTACTAGACACTTATTGATTGTCAAAAAATAATTTATTTAAAATTTTACGATCAAGGGTAACCTAAAACTGAGATAATTTAAATTAAACATGTGCTGTGCGCATGGGGAAGACTTGAGAAAATAAACCCCAAATTTTCATTTAAAAAAAATATCTGGTGAATAAATTTTAGACCACCTAAGGTTAGACAACCCTGGCCAAGCTTGATAAAAAGAAGGTTTTAAATTAACTGTTTTCTAATTTAAATATCCGTAAAAATACAATTTCTTTAAGCATTTAAAGTAATCACTATTGAAGTCGTAGAATTTTCTTAAGAATTGTCTAGACTTAAGACCGCGGATAAATATTACAATACTATTTTTTATTTTGAAAATTTCGTTTGCCTTAGGCCCAGACAGATAATCTTATTTTACAAGTAATGGATTATATCGTATTATTTGACCTTCGGTATCATTCAGCAATAAAACATAAAAGTTTTCAACTAACCGGATTAAACAAAATTGGTATTGACCATATATATATTATCTGTATTAGTGGTTGGGAGCTTTTGTCCAACTCAGAATAAAACTTTTCGTGGAAAGCTTTCCGATTTGGTAAATATTAAGAACCACGC
Organism: Himalopsyche anomala; assembly: GCA_031772345.1. Taxonomy (NCBI): domain Eukaryota; kingdom Metazoa; phylum Arthropoda; class Insecta; order Trichoptera; family Rhyacophilidae; genus Himalopsyche; species Himalopsyche anomala. Next base: position 19,996,983 of record CM062836.1, on the reverse strand, counting down.
ATTTCATAATTATTAATGAATTAGTTACGTTGCAAATGACATGACATGTGGCCCATATTGAACGTATTTTCTTAGATAGTAAATCTGTACAACTTTTTCATTTATATGTATATATTTTTAATATTTTTTCATTTCAATGTGCCGAGCAGAACGTTAATCACGTTCTGTAGGGCTGCCCTCAGATGGAATCCGAACGAACAGAACTGTTTGCTGTGGTCCGTCCTCACACGGGCCCAATATGCTACGCTGACTTGATTGCAACCAAAGCTAACATCACGGCATTAGAAAAGTTTGCCAATTTATATGGAGATCGTTATAAGTTATAACCTTGATTACTCACTAGAGTCAATAAACTCGTTTATAACGATGAGCTCTCAGTGTACTGATTATACACAGAATACTTCACACTTTTACAATTATTAATGTTTTCTTTTTTTCAGGCACACTAGTGCATGGCTCAAAATCAGTCCCGTACAGTTCTGCTCGGACCATGAATAGACTCCTTTTTTTCTGTCGATAACGTCGTGGAAGGTGGTCATAAAATTTTGACTGCATATACACAACGAGTGGTGATAGGAAATCACCGCTTGTTGTGAATGGATTTATTTCTTCTGGCAAAATAGTATTAAGTCAAATAAATCAAGTATTTGCTACGATAAAACAAATAAAAGCTTTCTCTATAATCGGATGTTGGAGAAATTCTACCTCGTCGAAAACTAATCAGATAGTTGTATATCAAATGAAGGTAAGCCTCTTGCAATTCAAATAAAAGCAAACAGCAAGCAAATACCTCTCTTGTTGCGGAAAAGAGACATTTGGCAAATTTATTCGCAATAAGTCAGCGATGTTTAAATAGAGAAAATGTGCAATTAAGACAATAATATAACGGTGTTAGAAAAAAACTAATAATAAAACTGCTTCTTTTCCAATAAACCTGATTGTAGAAAATAGCAGTTTCAACGAGAGAAAATAATTATTTGATGTAGCTATGTTTTTTTTTTTTTTTTTTAACCATGTCCGGTCCCAATGTGGAGCATATGGACTTCTAATGAAGTTTATCTCAACAGAAGTGTTTCTACGGGAACTGCTTGTTACTCAGTTGCTCAACCTCCCTTTATCCAAAGAGAGTAGGAATAGAAGGAAAGTGCTAGGACAGGACTAGTGGTTAGCTAATCGCTCTCGATACGCTCCGTTTATAGGATAGGATGGGTGGAGGGGGGAATTTAAGACATCACAAACATCCATGCCTTTAAACAGAACTTCATAAATCGATTGAAAAATCAATTTATAAAAATGCCCGTACTGGGATTCGAACCCGTGACCTCCGTAGCGGTAGCCAACTACGTTGACCACTCGACCACACAGGCGGCAAATGTTACTCGATTTAAATATGTTTCCATGTTTTATCACCGTGTCATAACTTTTGAATTAAACTTTTGAATTTAAAAAAAAAGTAAAACAACTAAGACAACTATTGCAATAAACAAAGTATTGAATTGAAATTTTCAGCAAAAAGATAATAATTTTAGCTTGTAACTAGTAAATAAACTACCTACATCTTTTATAAATTGGTAATTGTATTCAAAAGCGATGCTTGCTATCGCAATGTTTTATATTACAGTTATTGTAAACCATTTACACTATTAACGCGTTCTAAAATAAAACGTTTATCAAACAATATTCCTCCGTTTATTTTTTAATTTCATAATTACAATTTAATGTCAAACTGTTTCTTGTTAGAAAACGAGAATCATTTTGAACGTATAATCAACGCTTACAAAAGAGATCGACAATTATATCCAACAAAGGAACTTTTATCAACCAGACAAATTTGGCTAAAAATTCCGAATAAATATCTAATTTTTTTTAGCTTTTATGTTTGAAATAAAATGCTCGTGAAAATTGCGAGCAGGAAAACGGACACAAGAAATAGATTTTCTTAAACCATTTACTAAATTTATTTTATATTTAGTCAATAAAACATCAGTTTACCAGTCTCTTTGCACTGCAAGGCTGCGTATATTTCATAATTTGAATGTACTTTAAAATAATCAAAAAGCATTTTTTGTGTCCCCAAAATTTGTTATGTGTGGGCTACGTCGTTATTTCTTTTTACATTAAATATTTGTATTTTTTTTATCTATGTCCGCTTCCAATAAGGATCGTATGGTCTCCTAGTAGAGGTATCTCAACAGAAATATTTTACGAGAACTGTTTGTTACTCAATCGCTCAACCTCTCTTTTTAAAGAGAGTAGTAGGGATAGAAGGATAAGACTACGACAGGAATATTGGTTAAAACTGTCCGTACCGGGATTTGAGCCCGCACCCTCCGTAACCAAAGTCAACAACGCTGACCACTTGGCAACACAGGCGGCATAAAAATACATTATTTTTTAACGATTTTGTTAGATACCTGAGTGTCTTGAGCATATTCTTCCGAAAATAATGAACCGAAACTTTGCTAAAAAAATTGTCAAAGCATAAATTATGTTGAAAACCACTTGAAAACAACAGTGCGTGGCAGAAATAAATCTGAGAGCGCTTTCGGGGACATCCTCTTACGCGTAAATCTGTTCAAGTATGACGTCTCCAGTCCTGGTGCCTCACCCTAAAGCGCTGGGGTCCCGAGGCTGGCACCAGCCTACTATCTTGTTTTCTGCATGAACGAATCATTATTTTGAATGTCGTAAGACTGCTAATTTAAATAGATGAACATCGTTTCGCAAGTCCCACGGCCTTTGACCCATTAAGAAACTTGTTATTATAAGGCAACATGGCTTTGTTGCGTAACGGACAAGCCCCTCGCACCCCACGGATACGGTGTCAGAACGGGTTAAATTTTATTCGGATTTAATAATTAAATAATTAATACGCACGAAAAGTTTTATTAAATTATCGTCACTTCAAGTTTCAGAAATTAATTACAAGGCGAAATTTGTTTTAGTTTTGTAATTGTACATTTAAAATAAAATTTTGCTTTTGTTTATAAATTGAATGAATTATGTAATTTAATTTTTCAATATCAAAAAATAACCATCAACACAAAATGATTTCAACGAACGTGACTGTAAAATTTAAAAGTCCCAAATGTTTTGCTACTAATGGCACTATTACTTTGCAATTATAAATATTTTTATCCATGTCCGCTCCCAATGTGTAGCATATGGCCTTCTAATGGAGGTATCTCAACAGAAGTTTTTTCTAAGAGAGCTATTTGTTACTCAGTCGCTCAACCCAACTTTTTTTCAAAGTGAGTAGTAGGGGAAGAAGGATAAGGCTAGAATAGGACTTGTGGTTAACTAATCGCTTTTGCTACACCCATTTATTGAAGGATCGGAAGGATGAGAGGAGAGGAAATAACGTGAATTGACATCACAAACACCCAGTCTTCGATCACAGCTTTGAATTGTATAATTCTCAAATTCACTGTGATCTGACCGGGAATCGAAGCCAGATCTGCGAGATCGGTAGAGCAAGCTCTAACCAACTGGACCACAGCAGGCGATAATAATAAATTGTTATTATGTAAATGTCACTTTTAGGGTGTTCACTGTCAATACTTGGTGGAAAGGCATTATATTAGTAAAAACACAATATTCCTTTGTACTTCATTCCACTTTATTTAATATGTCAGGACCGGTTTCGCTCATTACGAGCATCGTCAACTGATAAGAAATGTAATTTAACCATGCTATTTATACAAAAATGAACAGTTATAAACAACAATTGGCATTGAAAAGAAATTACCAATTACATTAAAAGTGATTCTAAAATAACACAAAATTAAAATGTTTAACACTTCTAACAAATAATTAAAAAGTCATCTCAGATTAATAAATTCTTCCATTTTTCCATTCCATCTATTCTAAATTAATTCAAAGCCAATTGTTGTTTATAACTGTTCATTTTTGTTAAATTATATTTCTTATCAGTTGACGATGCTCGTAATGAGCGAAACCGGTCCTGACATATTATATAAAGTGGAATGAAGTACACAGGAATATTGTGTTTTTACTAATATAATGCCGTTCCACCAAGTATTGACAGTGAACACCCTAAAAGTGATAATTGTCATTAAATGACCTTTATACTATCACCAGTATTACCGCGGAACATAGTAATTAATACAATCACAGCCTTTAATTGTTTTCTTTATTCGTTTATATCATTGATAATTCCACAATTAAAGTAAATTAAGTTTAAACATTGTTCTGATAAATATTCACAAAAATACGTACAACTTTCAGTAAAAATTTTGTATAACTAAAATAAATTGTTATTTTTGACCAATGTTTTAATGGCAATACAGCAACTGTTATTATTTTTTTTCTTATTCCTCCATGTATGTTTTATGAAAAGAATATTATTAAAAATCAGGTGTATTTTTATGTGCAGCAATCATGCGATACTTTGTAGTCTCATACCTGGCTGGAGAGGCATCATTTCGCCTCAGGTGTTGCCGACGAGCATCGTCAACTGATAAGAAATGTAATTTAACCATGCTATTTATACAAAAATGAACAGTTATAAACAACAATTGGCATTGAAAAGAAATTACCAATTACATTAAAAGTGATTCTAAAATAACACAAAATTAAAATGTTTAACACTTCTAACAAATAATTAAAAAGTCATCTCAGATTAATAAATTTTTCCATTTTTCCATTCCATCTATTCTAAATTAATTCAAAGCCAATTGTTGTTTATAACTGTTCATTTTTGTTAAATTATATTTCTTATCAGTTGACGATGCTCGTAATGAGCGAAACCGGTCCTGACATATTATATAAAGTGGAATGAAGTACACAGGAATATTGTGTTTTTACTAATATAATGCCGTTCCACCAAGTATTGACAGTGAACACCCTAAAAGTGATAATTGTCATTAAATGACCTTTATACTATCACCAGTATTACCGCGGAACATAGTAATTAATACAATCACAGCCTTTAATTGTTTTCTCCATTCGTTTATATCATTGATAATTCCACAATTAAAGTAAATTAAGTTTATACATTGTTCTGATAAATATTCACAAAAATACGTACAACTTTCAGTAAAAATTTTGTATAACTAAAATAAATTGTTATTTTTGACCAATGTTTTAATGGCAATACAGCAACTGTTATTATTTTTTTTCTTATTCCTCCATGTATGTTTTATGAAAAGAATATTATTAAAAATCAGGTGTATTTTTATGTGCAGCAATCATGCGATACTTTGTAGTCTCATACCTGGCTGGAGAGGCATCATTTCGCCTCAGGTGTTGCCGTAGAAAGTTGTCATTAAAAATTGTCGATATATTTCAATCTTCACACGGCAATATGCATAGTGCTAAAAGTGAAGCGTTTCCATAAACCATAGCGCAAGTTGCTTGATAGTTTATGTTAAATAATTTTCAGCAAGTATTTTTGAATTTGTTTGTTTTGTTTGTTAGAATTTAAATGATTTTGATAAATTCTTTTTAAAAAATGTCATGGCTGTTAAAATTAAAAAAAATATGTCGCCAAGCTTTGCTCGCAAACAGCTTTTAATTGTCTATATTATTATTTTAAAAAATGTATGTGATATTAAAAATTATAATGTTAAAATCCCGTTTTGTTAATTTTGGTTAAACATTTGAATTACATTGTTATTGACCTTTTTTATACCTAATTGTGTTAATTGGATGGAATTGTCCTCTCCCACTTTGGAGCATATGGACTCGTAACGGAGTTTATCTCAACAGAAGTGTTTCTACGAGAACTCAGTTGCTCAACCTCTCTTTTTCCAAAGAGAGTAGGAATAGAAGGAAAGGGCTAGAACAGGAGTAGTGGTTAGAAGTTGGGTTGAAAATTAATAGATTTTATTTGTAAGAGGTTTTAACCATTTCACTTGTCATCAATAATTCATTCTTTATAATATTGTCTTTAGGTACATCATTTTTGCATTTTTATTTTAAATTAAAAAGATTTTTTAAAAAACCAGCATTATCAGTCCATATTATGAACGCCATCTGTGAGTCGATTGAGTAAACAACATAACTATTTATTTTAAATTGAGAATATATTTCGTTATGGAAGCACAAAAATGTTAATAGTTCTACAAAAATCAGAAATTACTGCACGTTTTTTGTCTCTCATGTATAACTTGATTTCGATGACATAATCAGATTTTGGAATAAAGAATTCAATTTTTTGTATCACCATTATTCTTCTTTTTGGTTTTTTATAAACAGTACTTTACCAATATAGATTTTTTTCAGTAATTAAAAATGTACGCGATAAGAAAAAAACAAGTTCTTACGTCCGTCGGGTACTATCCATAAGATTTACTCGGCGGAACTGAGGGATGCTGGCATGTCATGGGAGGAAACAAAGCCATTGGCGGGAGACAGGGAAACATGGAGGTGCCGCGTGGCGGCCATATGCTCCGCATAGGGAGCGAACATGGCTAAAAAAGATGAAGAAGAAGTCATGATTTTGTTTTTTTTTTTTAAATAATATATCGATATAAGAACCTAAAGCTTTTAATGATTAAGGGTATAAGTTCCTTAGTAGTTATGAAAAGAGGCAAAAATTGATGAGTAGAGAAAATCAGCGAATAAGAATAACAAGACTAGCATTCTGTACATGAACATAAGTCTTAGCATTCATGAAATATGAAAGCAGCATAGAAACCTGATGTAAAAAACGTCTTTCTAAAGTTTTAAAAAATAACTAAGATTTTTACTACGCGGTTACAGAAATCGGGTTGCGTTAATTAATTAATTACTCGCTTAAAAGAATATTAAAAAAGACCGCGTTTATTTAATACGTCTATAGTAAAAATTCAAAGAAAAAACACCAAACAAAGGAAATAAAACTACCCACCGGCTTATCTGGTAATCCCTAATTACGCGTATCCCTGAGGAATGAATAAAAAGTCTTGCTTAGCTTTGACTTTCGAAATACAGTGATTATAAGAATTCCGCTTCAGCGAAGGAAATAATTTCATCTTACGTATTCAGAAAGTTTCGTGGAAATAATATACTGAGAAACACTGTCATAATTGATTAACGAAAAAGTAACTTGAACGTTTTCGTTTCTTAGTATAAGCTAAAATTTAAATAACGAACCGAGCTTTTCATGGTGGAAATTAGGGACTTTGCTGTAAAATGTCCCGGGAATCAAGACTGTGATTTAATATGTGCTAATAAATTGTACATTTTAATTTAAAAAAAAACAATTCCATTAGTTAAAAAACCTTCAAAAGAACTGATGTGTATTGAATGAAAACAGGTATAAGATGGGAGCCACAAGAAAAACGTAACTGTATACAAAATATAACTGTAGAAAAAGCAAATTACAAAATATTAAAATTAAATGTTTATATCTGATATTGCTTTATTTACAAATGTTGTTTCACTATAATACAAAAGTACCAATGCCTCGATAGGACAAAAAAGGTCTAAAAGCTGTATTGTGAAGTTACGGTCATAAATTTACTCCCGACTGCGGCCGAATTCATTGATATTTTTTCAATAAATGTACCGTTATCATCCTTTCTTAGTAAAAAATCAACCTTTATCGTTTCATTTATCCATTACATAAGAAAATTAATAATTATTAAACATTGTATTTAAAAAACGCGATGTTTACTAATGCGTACATTTAAAAGGCGCCGAATGTATGCAATACATACATACAAATATTTAATTTTAATAAATTTATAATTTTATTGAAAGGGAAATAAAAGTCGAGTCCCGGGACTTTGAAAACACCGAGACTTCAGAGTCCCTAGTGGAAATGTTCAAAAATATACCTACCTAATATATGTTAGTAGATTACAGGTAATACCAATGTGCCATATATTTAATGTTGGGAAATCCTACCTAATCCTATTTTATGCCACCTGTGTGGTCGAGTGGTCAACGTCGTTGGCTACCGCTACGGAGGTCCCGGGTTCGAATCTCAGTACGGGCAGTTTTACAAATTTTTCAATCGATTTATAAATTTCTGTTCGAAGGCATGGATGTATGTGATGTCTTGAATCCCCCTCCCACCCATCCTATCCTATGAACAGGGCGTACCGAGAGCGATTAGCTAACCACTAGTCCTGTCCTAGCCCTTTCCTTCTATTTCTACTCTCTTTGGAAAAAGAGAGGTTGGGCAACTGAGTAACAAGCAGTTCTCGTAGAAACACTTCTGTTGAGATAAACTCCATTAGGAGTCCATATGCTCCACATTGGGAGCGGATATGGTTTAAAAAAAAAATCCTACCAGGTAAACTTGATAATACTTTTAAGGTTTTCAATATCATCAACTCGAGAAGAAATTTTCAGATATCACAACTTCTTATGTCTAAGATTTCAAATTTAAATATATGTTATGTATACACAATATCAACCACTGTGCAATGTTGATCCTCCCTGACATAACATGTAACAATAAACCTTTCGACGGACAACAACGAATATTCATTCTTTTATATTATCTATGCTTCAGTTCCAATCGAGAGTTCAAATCGAAACGTCAAACAGCTTAGTAGAAACTCATCAATACTTTCTTTGTGCTCTGATATTATTTAGATTAAGTCATTTAGGTGATTTATAATAAAGTTTTATAAAGTATATGATATGGAATAAAGTGAAAAATAATTAATAAAATTAAGTGTTTAACCACACATAATTCATAACATATAATATATAAAAAACTAAATAACTCAGATTTGAAAAGAATGAACTCAGATGAGAAAACGTGAATTCTTCTGTATTTGTCCACTAAATATTTTTGTAAAAAACAACATATAGAAACAGCTCAGTGTGATATAGTTTCTTTCAAATATAGTCATTATTGTGGTATTTACTAACAATTTTCAGAATCGACTCATTGAAGTTATTATAGCAAAAATGTCCGCTCCCAATGTGAAGCATATGGACTCCTAATGGAGTTTATCTCAACAGAAGTGTTTCTACGAGAACTGCTTGTTACTCAGTTGCTCAACCTCTCTTTTTCAAAAGAGAGTAGGAAAAGAAGGGTAGGGCTAGGACAGAACTAGTCGCTCTCCATACGCCCCGTTCGTATGATAGGATGGGAGGAGGATTTCAAGACCTTTAAATAGTCATTCAATTATTCATTTTATCAAAAATTGTAACTGATTTTATCAACCAACAATTTGATTTAATTGTAACGAGTTTGATGCGTTTATTAACACGTCTGAAGAGTGCATGAAAGTGCAGCCACTGAACCCACATTGTATTAATTTTAAATTAAAATAATCTACAAAAAAGGATGTCAGGTAACATTAATGAATGTGTTTTGATACTAATAGGAACACCAGCAAATAAATAAGTTCGGAGTAAAGCATAAAAGGAGTTACACTCGGTACATGTGCAATCATTGTGTTATGACTCTTTATATAAGAAATACTGGCAATACCATCACAAATTTAATAATTATATCTTTTAAGCAATTGAAAATTTAATTGAAATAAGTGGGTTCACAGTTATAGTATTTTTAGAGAGTGCTTAAGAAAAAATGGAAGACTTAAAAAATAAGCCGGTTACACAGGATAGTTTCTCGTGATTTTTGCAATAACCTAGAGATTTTTTTTTTTATTACTAAAATGTATCATTTAATATGTCATTTTTAACATTTATTTTTGTTTTTAAAACACCAAAAGCTCCATTTGCGTCCGGTAGAACGCGACCAAGGTTTTATCAATAAAATAAATTTCGATATTTTTTAACTTCAATAACACGCCTCTGAGCTAGCAGACTTATATGCGTAAACTTTGTAATATTATTCTAACTCCACTCTGATTGAATAATTCTGCACAGCCTTTGTGCTTTCTTCTATATTATGGCAAGCTATTATGAGGTAGGAAGCACGCCGAGGGTGAATCGTTAAATTTTCACGCTGCAATGGTTTCTGAAATATACACCCAACCACCTATCCATCCGTCCACCCACATCTAGGCTGTAATGTCTAGCAGGAGCGGATGAGACAGGTGATTTTACAACCCGAATAAAAATGAATAAAGTACTAGCGTATTTTATTAGGTCAAATTAAAAGCTCGATGACTTGTGGTCGGTTTGTATTTTTAAGCTAATGAAATTAAATGAAGGTTAATATGGATTGAGTCAACCATTATTGCCGTGCACCACTTGTTATTGTTTCCCTGTATAAAACATTTTTTATATTAATAGTTTATATAAATACGCGATAACGCGATAACACGATAAGCGCCCGCGATAAGCAATCGTTCGTAAAATAGCTGAGCTAAACTCGTCAGTTGCAATTTCATATGTGTGCTGGAATGACGTCTTTTTTACGCGCAACTTAAAATATGATTATTTATTAAAAAACCACAGATTTTTATAAAAAAAAATTATGAAGAATGATGCAGAGAGATATTTTAAAGCCCTTAGACTACTTTTTTTTAAATTCATAAGAATAAGGCCAATAATGAGGAAACCACTGGGGTCCCTAAACGACCCCATCGGATGAGAAGTATTTTTCTAGTCTCCGAGCCGCGAGAGTTAAACGAATGCTGATTGTGAGAATTTGAACGTGGGTATAACTTGTTGTTAAATTTGAATCGTTCAAATTATGTACATTCACACAAGTTTTGTCACTTACGACCCAGGTTTAGCCTTTTCGGCATCTTCAGGCGTTCAAGTACACGGATGAACTTGAACTGACGTTCAGTAAATAAATGTATCACTAAGATTTAGGCCATTGTTAGCGAAATGGATTAACCCACGGTAATTCCTACAGATTTGAATGGTGAGTAAATTCCAAGAACTATGTATATTTAAGCTGTTGTACATAATTTGACCGTTTTAAATTTTATATTGAAGTTCCACCAAGCACCTGAAGGTCAAAATCTTAAATTATAGCTTGTTGTTGTTTAAAACTGGTTGAATTTCAGGGCACACATGCCCAACCGAATAATTACTATGGCCAAAAACAGATCCAGCTTCCCCTAATCATTTAGATTTAGGAATCCGGTCCTGGTCTCAAGGTATCAGGGGTTAAATCACTAAGTCTACCCTGAGAACAAACACCGGTTAATGGTTTATGTAGGCACGCATTTCATGAAACATAAATTCCACCGCCGCGTCGGTATTTGTTGGAATGAATTTTTGATTTGACAGATCTTTAGCGAAATCGATTTGCCTTATTTAAATTGGAAAGTATTTATAAAAGAAAATGATTGGATTTACATTTGAACTTTACAAATAAAATATTGCAGACATAATTTGAGATTACATGCGGCATACATACCCAAATGTATTTTTCAAATACGTTTTCAATTTCCTTTTGAATGCATATATTGTAACGTTTATATTTATGAGCGAAGATGTTTTTCCTTGACTAATAATAACAATCGGATAAAAAATATGGGTTTTTAATTACATTCAAAGCATTATAAAAAAATGAAATTGAAATATATATTAAGAATATTTTTTTAATAAATGGGCCGCAGAAAAAAGTATAGGTTCCAGGTTGCAAAAAAATGGGAACACTGGTTGTATTTATAATTGAAAATCTATTGCGATACATTATAAGTATTAAGCCTCAAAATTGCAACTGAAATTATATTATTAATAACACTAATTTTTATAAAACGATTTATCCTGCTTCATTGACAAAAAAGATTGCTCAAAAAAAAATGTTCTGCCGATTAAGCTTATGTCTATGTTTACTTTCTGAATAAGTTTGATTTGATAGACATTCATAGAACTGAAAAATAAAATAAAACAAATTTTTATTATATATAGAAAACCCCCCTATAGCGTCCCCCCTATAGAGAAGTTTCGTATAGCGTATGCAGAAGTCCCTTATATAGCGTAGTTTTTTTTCAAAACGCTAAATTTTCAAGGTCAAATTATCATGTTTTTAATTATATTACATATATAATAAATATACATTTTATTTACGTGCATTATTTTTCGTTAGTATTTTAATTCATTCAAAATTTAAAAAAGTACATTTTTTTCAATTCACAAAATACAATTGAAATAACTTAACCTCAATTTTTTTATGGGCACCTAGTCTCCTATAACGTAGTATTCCTGTAGCGTAGTCTCAATTTTTACACTATAAGGGGGTCGACTATATATATTTTTAAATGTAATCAATTTTAATTTTAGGATTATTTTCTTTATGACTGCGGGTTATTCATAAATTCTTGCGTTAAATAGATTTTTTCAAATGTAAGCATTTCATATAATATATATATTTAATTTTTATTCAATAGTGATAATAATTTCTGATAATATTATCAGCAAATTTTGTATGGGTGCCTAATCCCCTATAACGTAGTATTCCTATAGCGTAGTCTTAACCTTGACACTATAGGGGGGTGGACTGTAATTTTTTTAAAAATTGTACTACATTTTAATTTAAGATTATTTTTTTATGACTGCGGGTTATTCATACACCATTGCGTTAAAAGTATTTCATATAATATATATTTCATTTTTATTCGATAGTGGTAATAATTTGTGATCATATTATCAGCTAACTAACAATTTCACCGGATATCTTTTTGTGTATTTATTACATAAAAGATAAGATGTGTTGTTCTCGTCAGATAGCAAATAAAGGAATACGTGTGGTGGAGCCTAAGTGAGCTTAATAAATGACATCAAGTTGATAGCTAGAACAAACTAGATAACAGAGGAAACAGTATCAAGAGGGTAAAAAAAAATATATGAAAGAAGAAAATATTATCTGTTGATAGTTGTGTGTGGAGTTGTCATGCCATAATTGGTTTGAACCAGATACATTTTGTTTATAAACAATAAATATATACATATCGACTTTAAAAAAATATATACATTTCGATACAGCTTTTTCCATAACCACAATGTATCCAACTTGATACACGTTCTATCAAAATAATGTAAGCTGAAAATGCCGAATTAATATCTAAATTTAGCTTTTAAGTTTGAAAAAAGATGGGCTTGTGAAAATTGAAACCAATAAAAAAGACTGAAAAAAGGTTTTCTTAAACAATTTCTTGAATAAATATTAGATTATGTCAATTAAACACCAGTTTAGAAGTCTCCGTGCACTTCAAGGTTGTTTTTATTTCATAATTTGCGTGTGGCCGAAAATCATCAAAACACTTTTTTGTGTCTCCAGTATTTGCTATGTGTGGGTTACGTCTTTTTTCCTTTCCACCGTCGATATAATAATAATAATATATTCAAAATTGTTTCTGAAATGAACGTTACAAACATTCTTGGCTTTTAGTATAACATAAAATAGTTAAAACAATATTATGTTACACATGTTGGTTGCTGATTGTCCCACTACCAACCAGGCCACATGTATTTATTTTTAAAATAGTCATAGATAGGTAATATTTTCTGGAAACCTTAACTGGAAACTGTAAGAAAGATGTTATTTTCTCAGTAAATTTAAGGTTGAACTTTAACTTTTTCATGATTAAAGAATATTCTTTTATTTTACCATGTTCACTCCCAATGTGGAGCATATAGATTCCTAATGGAGTTTATATCAACAAAAGTGTTTATACGAGAACTGCTTGTTACTCAGTTGCTGGACCTCTCTTTTTCCAAAGAGAGTAGGAATAGAAGGATAGGACAAGGACAGGACTAGTGGTTAGTTAATTGCTCTCGATACGTCTCGTTTTTAAGATATAATGGGTGGTATTCAAGACATCACATACATCCATGCCTTCGAACAGAAATTCATAAATCGATTGAAAAATCAATTTATAAAACTGTCCGTACTGGGATTCAAACCCGTGACCTCCGTAACCGAAGCCAACTATTCTATATTCTGTTACACGAGTAATAAACAGTTTTTAGAAAATTATCACTGATTTAATAAAAGAAATTAATTTTTGAGATATGAAAGCTATAATTTTAATATAATTTTTAAACGAACACTGAATTTAAGCGTGAAACACTGAATTTAAAATTGAACAGGGAAATCATTTATTCCACAGTAGTTGGTATCCGAAATATTATTTTTTAGAATGTTCGTCAATATATAATTATTATATCAATTATATTAGTGATGTTCTTTTGTGCTCTTCCAATAGTCTGTGAACGGTTAGCGGACAATCTGTAGACGATGTTCTCAGGTCGATTGCTTTTTGGTTCGATTGTCTTGCACTGCAGTTGGGAATCAATTGAAAATAAACAGTGAGCTCGGAGTATAAATTGTACTCTATTCGTAGTCAATTAAAGATTATTTTAATTTTTCAGTCAATATGTCATGATAAGGGAATCCAATCCCGGGGTCCCGGGATCCCGAACAGATTTTGATACATTTCAATCCCGGGATTAGAAGACATGATCCCGAAACTTTCGGGATTGATTTTATTATAAAACAGAAACATGTTGGTTTTCAAGTCCAGCGGCAGTTTACATTCTTTGCGATAAGACCTACCGCAGACAAAAACGTCATTGGATGCCTAACATATTTAATTTCTTCGTCGCATTTATTTGAATACATTTTACGACAGTAATAATTTTTCGGGACCTTTATTTTCTATGAATGTTATCAGATATCGATGACAGTGTTTGTTTTGCGTGATTTAATGCTTCTATTTTTCTATTAACATCAATTATGTAATAAAACACATGTCAAATAAAACATGTTTCGGTATGATAAATATCAGTGGCGCGCACGCTGACTTTATGTGACTTTAAAAAGTCATCAATAACCGCATATCATTTAATATATTGTCTAAAAGTATTTTCAACCAATATTATTGCAAACTTTGACTATTTCTATTGAATTTTCTCATATTTTCCCGAAATCCCGGGATCAACATTTTGGCTCGGGATTGGATTCTCTAGTCATGATGGCTCGATGACATTACAAAAACAATTAAATTATCTCTTTCGTTTACTTATTATCAATAATTTATTCAGCATTCGTACGAGTGAGAAAGAAAACCGGTATTGATTTTCTGCTGAAAACATCAGCGAAGCCCGTAAAAATAATATAGTGATCACCTTAAGACGCACAAGTTTGCCGATAAAACTTTACAAGACTCGACACTGTTTTATTTTCCATAAAATTTTGTTATCAAAGCTATAAAAGGCGGAACGAAATTAACATTTTGAGAATCAAGCCAAAGTAGCGAAGCACGAAAGCTTCTCGTGGATAACTTACCTTATTCATACAATAAACAATAGACAATCAAAACGTAGAATGGCAAAGTGGCAGTCAAGCAAACGTCTATAGTGAGGCTACTTAAATATTTAAGGCTTTCGTTTCCCTCGGCGGAGGTGGCATAGAAGCCTGCAACATGACCTCTTTCTTGGACCCTAACGTATCCGGCCCGAGATTTATTAACTTGGGTACCCAAGCCGACACCTAAATACGAGATGAACTAATGGTGATCATAAGTCTCCGAACAAAGTGAGACTTTGTAATAAATAAACAGAGTTATCCATCCACATCAAGCTTCGTGGTTACGATTCAGAATAAAGCTTGCTTTTCTTGACGGTTTGTAGAACATAAAACTTTTTTCGAGTGTGCAAATAAAGAATCATCAGACGTAATTGTAAATAAAATAATTGCTCGCAATTAAAAGTCTCATAAATAGCACAGTAGATTGTATCGAGAGAATATGTATTTAATACAGACGTACACCAGACCAAATTTATTACCAAGAGGTCAACGTCGTTTGTTTTAATTAAAGTGATCACAGATTTATTCAATCGGTGGATATCTGTAATAGTTTAATTTCCTCTTACCAATCAGATTAGTTTATCACTTATTTTGTCCTAAGACCCGGTTTTATCTTTCTTTCTTTGGTATGTTTAAAATAAAAAGAGAACAATTAAGCTACTTAACAAGCAAAGTAGCAAACAGTATTCGAAGAATAAATTCGTCTGAGATAGCAAATAGTATATTTTGTGCTTCACATTTAAAGAAATCACATTAAAAAAACTCCATGCTACGAGCATTTCACAATAAAACTAAATGCAGATATAACAGTCGTAATTAATTGTATATATCCTTCACTCTGTTGATAATTTCTCTCTGGTTCTGTTTATTAACGATTATTAATCTTTTGTCACTCGTTGTGCTTTTTTCTCGTCCATCTACCAAGTAAGTCCTAGGAAGATTCATCAGCAAGCTCCTAATGTAGCAAAATGCATTCGGTTGGAGGAAGAATCATGCAATATTCAGTCTTCTCAAGGGAATCCACAGCATACGTCCAAGGCCGGTCCATTGTTGTGTTTTAAATTTGAATGAGAGCGAATAGTCGCCTTGTTAGTTCATTGTTCATTGGATATTGTATGCGACGTGTTTTTATATTAATAAATATATGGCAAATAGAAATTTTAAATAAACGTTTTGATACATAGACTTTGTATATAACATGGATTTTGATGTTAATTTAAATTGAGTTATCAATAAATACTACTGTCATTAATTGAGAATTTATTTAATCTAATTCAGTAAAATATATTATTCAAATTTATTACATTTTTATTTTACTGCTTATGAACATGGTTTGACAGATCGATAGAAAAAGTATAGTTTTCAACTGTATTTTAAATTAATTAAATTAGCGATAAATCATATTTAATGAAATAACACATCGCTAATAAATGTAAAAAAAATGATGAAGATTGTAAGATATGGATAAAAAAACATCTCAGATTATCTCCAAAAAGTATAAATGCATTAAATGTCATTAGATTTCAAATAAAGATTGTCATAATTAGGCCCTTTAGAGGTGAAGTGACCCGAGTGGTATTTTAGAAAAAATAAATAAGTTAGATGCGTTGTAATATTCTACATGTATTAAAGTATCGTAAAAGTGAAGTAACCTCTGTTTAAACACATTGCAATAGTATAAAATAAAAATACTCAATCAACCAAAACACCAAGTAAAGACGTGATTGTACTTAACTGGGTGGCTGCCACAGACGAGATATCTTTTCAAATTGTTTGTGCTCAACACGCCAGAGACGAATTATCTAGTCAATAAATAATTGAATTAATAATTGAAAATTATAGCCGGCATGCTAGGTACAGACGTACTTTTTTCTATGGCAGCCAAAAGGTTAAGAATATAAGTTTTTTTAACATTTAACTAGTTGGCTCACTTCACCTCTCGAGGGTTCATTAACAAAAAAAACTCTTTCACATCTAATACAGTGTACAGTTTTTAACATCCTAATTTTTAGCAGTATACTCTGACGGTAATCAAGTTGTTTCTGTTTTTACATGTTTTCTTGGTCTCTCAAATAAAACGTGACTGTACTTAGCAGTCTCACTTCACCTCTCGAGAGCCCAATTGATGATACTGTGGTGCCTGAAGAAGCTTACATATTTAATGTCAATGAATATAATTGTATTGATTGTAGAATGTTTAGTATACTTATTAATGTTAATATGATTTGCTGTAAGACTGTATACTATATCGACTGTGGAAAGGAAAAAAACGTAACCCACAGTTTTTTCAAAACAGGTTTTATTCGATTATCATAATGTATCAATCTTGATACACGTTCTATCAAAAGGATGCAAGCTGCAAATGTCGAAATAGTATCTAAATTTAGCTTTTAAGTTTGAAAAAGTTGTCCTTGTAAAAAAATAAAACCAAGAAAAAAGACTGAAATAAAGATTTTCTTCTACGATTTCTTAAATTAATATTAGATTATGTCAATTAAACACCAGTTTAAAAGTTTCCGTGCACTTTAAGATTGTGTATAATTCATAATTTTCATATGGCCCAAAATCATCAAAACACGTTTTTTGCGCCTCCTGTAAAAATTAATATATGTGTGGGTTCCGTTTTTTTCCTTTCCACAGTCGATATTGTTTGTTATTAAATTGTATTTTTTGTCGTTTAACCCGTAGCATGCCATACTAAAAAATTACGTTCCCTACCATGATGGCATCTCAGTTTCACTGTCTATTGACAGTATTAAAACTTAAGTTAGAAGCTTAAAAATAGTTTTAAAAATGTATATATGCTAGAATACTTAAAATGATAAATACTTATTGACAATATTAAGAGAAATATTGAATGATTTAATGGCTCAACTGTTTATGATTGCATCATGGGCATGGAGGTGTTAACTATGCATGTTTTAGATAGATTTTGTTTATAAATGCGTATAATTACTTAATACTTTTTGACGTCGTTATAAAAAACTCAGTAATTTTGAAACCCATGCAAAACTTTAAGACGGCAAAGCTTCCGCTTCCTTTATAAGGCAATTCGCTTGACTTTACAATTTTATAGCATACTTTACAACGAACGCGTCAGGTGCAAGGCTCTTTTGTTTGTTCTCCTTCTTGATGCAATGCCACGGAAATGTATTAATTTCAACGACCTGGCAAGGTGTTCAGTTTGCCAAATAAGTTGTTTAATTAATGCAGGAATTTTTAATCTCTTTAACACGTAATAGTCTCCACATAAAATGATTTTTGCACACAATTTAAGATTTTGTCAACACTGCAAAATAATTTAGTTTGCAGTCGTACTTCGGTTACTTTTGATTTGAAAGAATGCATGATATACATTAATAAAAAGATTAAACACCAATTATAGTACTTATGCAAACTATTTTATGGATTTGGCTATACACGTATGTTGAAATCATTCATAAGTCGGCTAAAGATGGTTTGTACTTATTTCCACTTTTATTTAACAAGATCAGGACCGGCTTCTTTCATAGCAAGCATGTGTTAGTTACACTAATTTAATTGAAATAAAAAGGTTTACCTAACATGTTTAAAAGAGTAATAAACAATTAATCAAATAATGCTAAAGTTGTTAAACATTTTATTTTGAGTTCTTTTAGTCTTTTATTCATAATTGGTACTGTAATTTGTAAATTATCTTCAATGCCAATATCTTTTTATACCTTTTTATTTCATTTTTTTTGTATAAATAACAATATCAGTTTATAATGCTCGCCATGAACAAAACCGGTCCTGATATTGATAAATAAAAGTCGAAAAGGTACAAAGAAATATTGTGTTTTTCTTAAGATAATATTTTTCAACCAAGTATGTCAATATTAGTAAACACTCTAAAAGTAAAAATGCTTCTTCGCTGGTTCGGATCATTGTTTCAAAATCTGGGTATTAAATTGTATTCTTATTTAATGTTACAGTCTGTTATTAAGAAATAACAGTATACTACAGAAAAAAAAACTAAGTAAGATTTGATTCATACTTTACTTCAAAAATAATGTATTACATTCTAAGTTATCTTGATTCTGGTAAAAGCCAGCAAGGATTTATTGAAAGCGTGTGTTGTGTAGAAATATTTACAGTCGATTTCTATAAATTTAAATCATGCCATATCAAAAAAAAAAATTATATCCGTAAATAAATCGTTATTTAAAATGATAGTAGATAAATGATATGGTTTAATTTTATGGCTAAGCTTTCGGAAATTATTGATGTAATAAAATAAAACACACGAGTGTTCGAGAGAGCTTCCGCGTGCTCCATTTGCTGTGGGATGCTATGTCATTCAATTAAGCACGTATTAATAGGTTTATCTATTGAAAATTTACATATTACCGAGAATTTAATTTTGAGGTTTTACAACTGCCGTCAACTCGAATGCATCAGGATTTTATGATGTTTGATTGAAGTGATTTACTAATGATTAAAAATAGTAAAATTTTATTACGCTTACTGGTATATGTACACAGTATATATTGGTATTGGGAGTCAGCTTGTGATTTAGACCAGGATTTCTCAAACTATATTCCGCGGAACACTGATTCATTTCCGCAATCACCCACGTAACTTAATTCACACTTCAATGTTTTCCAAAAATTATCAATTACGTTTACTTGGTTAAGAATCCATGTCCACAAGAGCATAACCAGAATATTTAATTCAGCGCAAGTGATTATGAATATCCGACTGATTTTTTCAGTGATTCCGATACAAATGTTATTAAATTATTTCTTGGCCAGTTTGTCAGCAGAATTCTACAACGTGTCAAAATAAGTTTTTATTGTTTTACTTCCGTTATGTACAACCTATTTATGAGAAGCTGGACTTCCTTTTAATGCTACAACAAAGTCAAAGTGCAGAAACAATTTAAAAATAAAAGTGTATTTTTTAAACTTTTTTTGTATTTATACCAGTGCTTTTTTTTGAAAAAAAAAAGTTGCCGGAACGCACTTTTTTCGAGCATTTTCTAAGAAGGTTTATTATTTATTATATATTCGAATATCATGTTGATAGAATTTATGACGGCTTTTCATATAATGCATAGAAAATAAAACAAAATATACATATTTTAAAATAGAAAAAATAAAATTAAGCATTTATTAAAATTTCGAGAAAAAAAGGTGCCGGAACGCCGTTCCGCCGCGTTACAGGGTAAAAAAAGCCCTGATTTATACTATTATGAATTATCCACCAAAAAAATAAGCCAAGTGTTCCTTTAAAAATTCCGGATTTGCAAAGTGTTCCATTGCAGAAAAAGTTTGGGAAACCCTGCTTTAGACTGTAAAGCGTGTTTAAATATATCAATGTGCATTCATAATTCAAAACACTCATTTTTTGACAGAATTTATTTATCATAAATTCTGTTAGTTTTAGTTACATTAAGTTACACCATTAACTTAAATGCATGAAGATGCCAAAAAGTAAAACACGGATGGTTAGTGAAAAGGCGCACGGATATGTAAAATAACGTTTTATCCATGTTCACTTCCAATGTGGAGCATTTGGCCACCTAATGAAGGTATCTCAACAGAAGTTTTCTAAGAAAACTCTCTGTTACTCTGTTGCTCAACCTCTCTTTTTCAAAGAGAGTAGTAGGGATAGAAGGATACGCCTAGAACATGACTAGTGGTTAAATAATCGCTCTCGATTCGCCCAGTTGTTAAATGTTCGGAGATGATGGGAAAGACATCTCAAACACCCATTCATTCGAACAGAATTCGGTAAATGCTGTTTGTACTGGGGCACGAGCTCATGAGGTCTGGTACGGAAGCTCACAACGCTAAATGCTGTGCCACAAGATCCGACTTAAATTACGATTTAGTTTTGATTAAATAATTATTTTCACAATTCACTGATACAATTTCTTGTTTGCATATCTTTTAATTCATAAACAAAATTGATTATTTAATATGAGAAGCAGTTTTTATTTTAAAAATCTATAAATATATATACGCAAGTGTAAAAGTATAAAATTTGTACTAATTACAAAAAAAGGTGGATTGTGTGGGGTTAAGACATATAAATTATGTATTTATATGCTACGTTGGAAAATTGTTCTCTGGGGAGCCATGAGGAAAGGAAACTACCTACCTAATCAGCCATTTGCAATCTAGATTTTAGTCAGAAAGTCTTACAAGATGACTGAGTAAGTTTAATAATGAACTAAGAGAAGTTTCTACTGTCATAGAATGAATAATAAACAGGAAGTAAAAATATATACACTCGTATCTAAGACACTGGATTGTAAGTACGTATTCGTTATTTGTATAACTCTCGCGGCTCGGAGACTAGAAAAATACTTCTCTGCCGATGGGGGTAGTTTAGGGGCTCCAGTGGTTTCCTCATTATTGGCATTATTCTTATGAATTAAAAATATATATATAGTCTAAGGGCTTTAAAATATCTCTCTGCATCATTCCTCATACATTTTTTTTATAAAAATCCGTGGTTTTTTAATAAATAATCATATTTTAAGTTGCGCGTAAAAACGACGTCATCCCAGCACACATATGAACTTGCAACTGACGTATTTAGCCCAGCTATTTTACGAACGATCGCTTATCGCGTTATCGCGTACTTATATAAACTACAAAAGGTCTACAAATCTATGATATAAGAATACCTTAATTATAATCATTGTATCACCCATATTAAAATAGATATTTAAAAAAATGTGGGTATTGGGGTCACATTTCTTGAGCTTTGAACCGGAAAAGATAATAGTGTCGGTTAACAATATTTTTTATGCTACATTATATGGGCCGCAATATTTAAGTATAAATACGTAAACATACTTCATACTATATATATATAATGTAGTGATGTCCGTATAAATGACATACTTGACCAAATCGCAATGTAATCATGTCCTCTTTTTATTTACATATTTACAGGGCAGTTCCACAGAACGTGATTAACGTTCTGCTCGGCATACCCACAAGAGCAGTCCGGCCTTAAAACCAACTTGCCCAGCGCGAATAATTTTGCATTGAACTTGCCATGGCCTGGAACAGATTATGTCAGTTATTTATCACTCAAAAATCAAACAAAAGTATTGATCACTCGTATTCAACATAAATTAAAATGTCTGCGTATACTTTTAATATAGCCTTACAAAACAGCTGAACACTTAATCGAGTTACGATAGATTCAATTAACGGATAAGATTATTATAACGAGTTGAAATTTCGACTTCAGATTTCCCTCCAATAATCACACGGCGCGGCACTAATAATCGGATACCAAGAAGCACAGCCTCGTTTCACGGGCCGCTAAATCTATTCGATTAGCGGCTCATTAAAACGCCCGCCATCTTATAATCTGAAGCCGGCTCTGCGTTCCCTGATTGTGAAAATATACCACTAATACAGTGCTGCAATACCGTCTACCGTCACCGTCGGAATAATTCTGTCACGTTGCAATTTTAGAAATGAGAGGCAACCGAGAAAATTACATCATACCAAATAAGTCTTATTGGAACAGTTAATTGGCTGGGGAATGTTGTGCTTAATTTATTGACTTTTGAAGGTATTTTAATATTGATTTGAGTTTTCATCGTAATAGGGAATGGTTATCAACTGATTAGCATTCACTTCATGTTGTTTTTTTACCCCTTTTAATTGTATTACATTCATATCAGCTTTCATTTGTGGAGATGGCCTACTAATGGAGGTATCTCAACAAATGTTTTTTTCTGCAAACACTGTTAGATACTCAGTTGCTAGTAGGAATAGAAAGATAGGACAGGACTAGTAGTTATCTAATCGTTCTCGTCACGCCACGTTATTTAAGAACTGGAAGAGTGGGAACGAGACGAACACATCAAAAATACCCACAGCTTCAAACAGATCGATCAAAAAATGCTGTTCGTCCTAGGACTCAAGCCCGTGAGATCGGTTACCGAAGCCAACAACGTTAACCAATGCGCCACCGACTTGCAAAACTGTAATTTTATATTGAATTTCGATGTCTTATTTAGTTTAATTTAAAATTTTGACTAAAGGTGCTTGGTGGAATTTCAATATTAAATTTGAATCGTTCAAACTATGTACATTCTCACAGATTTTGTCGCTAACGACCCGGGTTTCGCCAGTTTCGTCAGTTCAAGTTCATCCGTGCACTTGAACGCCTGAAGATGCCGAAAGGCAAAATCCGAGTCGTCAGTGACAAAATCTGTGAGAATGTACATAGTTTGAACGATTCAAATTTCTTATTTAGTTGGTTTTTATTTATATTTAACTCTTGTTATTATAGCGAATCTTTGAGAATTGCGTCGGATATGGGGGGTGAGGTGGTTTGATAATGTGAAGGTTTCAGAGGTTTTAGAATGTAAAAACCGAACTCTCTTGCGTCAGTGGTCATGGAAAGGCGTTGAAACTAGCAAAGCAATATGAGGAGACAGTTAATCGTGGAAGTACTACATGACGGCCATATACATCACATGGGGAGTGTATATTGTTTTGAATGGTTTACAAGTCCCTTTTTGTTAATCACAATATGTGTCGTTTGGTAAATATAAACAAAATAGATATTTTAAAGTTATGTAGGTGTTCGCGGAACACTTATTCAAGTTCCATATAACACCAGTGTTCCGCGTAACAAAGTTTAGGAAACCTTGTTATTTAAAATTATTTAAAAAGCTCGGTTTTTGACACAAAAAATGATTATACTATTGGGAAACAAATACCGGTGGAAATTTATGACATTGAACGACCATGAACGGACCGGTATTGAATAAGTGAGAATTGTTGCTGATAATGCTGTTTTACGCTCCTATCCAGCTAACCAGAAGTCTTTAAACTGTTTCCTGACTAATATGCTTTATTGCTATGTAATATTATGTAGATAAGCTAGCCAAATACCATTTAAGATCCAATTAACTCGACACTCTAGTCGAATAATTTATCAACAAAGCTATATGATAGGCAAGCTATTAGTATCATCAATTTAGTCGATGCCACAATTTATAATATAACATGAAAATAGAGCCTGTTTGGTATATGTACTGTAGCTTAAATTAGTGCCCTTATGTACTTCTAACAATACTTATTTTTGAAAGAGCTTTAATTTTAGTTACTGTCGTAAAATAAAATAATATCGAGGTTTGCTTGAATATGTGTTCAATTGTCCACTCCCAATGTGAAGCATATGGGCTCCTTTTTTTGGGTGTTCACTGTCAATACTTGGTGGAAAGCCATTATATTAATAAAAACACAATATTTATTTGTACTTCATTCCACTTTATTTAATAGGTCAGTGCCGGTTTCTCTCATTGCGAGTATTGTCAACTGATAAGAAATTAACAATCAATTAACAATGAAAAGAATTACACTATAAGTGACTCTACAATTACACAAAATTAAAATGCTTAACACCTATAAAATACAATTAAAAAATCATCAAAGTCTAATAAATTATAAGTGGTGAATGATAGCAATTATTAGCACAGTTAAAATTTGAAAAAAAAATCATTCTAATAGAGTTTATCTCAACAGAAGTGTTTCTACGATAACTGCTTGTTACACAGTTGCTCAACCTCTCTTTTTCCAAAGAGAATAGTAATATAAGGATAGGGCTACTACAGGACTAGTGGTTAGCTAATCACTCCCGATATGACCCATTCATAGGATATGATGGGTGGGAAGGGGGAATTCAAGACATCACATACATTCATGCCTTTGAACAGAAATTCATAAATCGATTGAAAAATCAATTTATAAAACTGTCCGTACTGAGATTCGAACCCTTGACCTCCACAACCTAATTCAATGACATTGACCACTCGACTACACAGGCGGGATATACATATAATATTATCTTGGCTTAAAAGCACTCTAAAGCAATTGACATTTAAATAAAAATAATATAATTATTTTTTTATTTGTCAATTAAAATAGCTTCAAATTTCCACTAACAATGTCTTGTGTGGTATAAAAATAGGCACTCCAGCATTACAAGTACAACCCCGCAGTACAACCCCGACTTAAGCGCGTGGGACATTAACGCGCCGACATAAGCGCGCAGAATAATATTATTTTGTATTGTTGAGTGCTCATTTAAAGAAATGTACCTACCTAAAATAAATTTTGATAAAAAATTACATCTTATTTGAAATTAATTGGTAATTTTACAAACCTGGTCATGAACATTTTATCAATTGAAATTACTTGAAATTGCATATCCATTAGTGACGAAAGCGAAGTACGATTAGAAAAATGATTCTTATTAATACAAATGATGAATAACTGAATGAATATTTAATTTTTTCTTACGTTTTTGTATAATGTAATTTATAATGTTTTGGGTTTTTATTATTTTTTTTTTGGTTCTTTTTTCATGTATGTGATAAAATAAAACACATTTCATGTTTATAATAAAAAAATATATCGACCGTGGAAAGGAAAAATGACGTAACCCACACATACCAAATTTTACAGGAGGCACAAAAAACGTGTTTTGATGATTTTCGGCCATAATCAAATTATGAAATAAACACAACCTTGAAGTGCACGGAGACTTCTAAACTAGTGTTTAATTGATATAATCTAATATTAATTTAAAAAAATATCTAGGAAAAACATTTTTTTCCAGTCTTTTTTCTTGGTTTCTAAGTCTAAAGTCTACGCGCAAACGTCCATGCGCAAAGGTCGCCACACCATAAAAATAATATACACAGCTTTTTCATAAAAAAATTAAAAACAATTCGCTTTGATAAATTTATCTTAAAATAAAATGCAATCAAGCAAACTTACAAAACAATGAGCAAATATACATAACAAGGATGGTTTGTTTTACTACGAAATATGGGAAATTTACAAGAAACGTTGTCTTTGTTTTCTTAGCTAATATAACATAAATGATTTTCAAATAGACAAAACAACTATCGTATATTCAATTATATGTATTTGATTAGCTAGAAAACACGAGGGAACACTATTTTGGTGTTTATTTTATTTTAAATGGCATTATCAATGATTTGTAAACATTACTAAAGCGGAAATCTATCGCAACTATTTACGCAAACAAACATTTAACTGTGTTTAGTTGTCAAATGAAAAACAAACTACAAACGTTGATTCCATTAATCAAAAACTTATTATTGTCAAATATTTATATCTAATAAAGTTATAATTTATCTATGCGACTAAGAATGTGCTTAAAATTTTAACAATAAACTTCTGCAAACTAAAAAGATTTTCTAATCAAAATTACATCTGTCTAATAAAAAATAACGTCGGGAACTAGTTTAAGTAGTTTTAAACTAGATAAAATTATATGGTCCGACTGAATCTTTCTATTCTTTAAATAATTGTACTTTTAAAAGAAAAGCTTCTTTTGTGATAAGGTATCAAATGATTTACTTAACAATTAATTAATCTTTTATTCTTTATACAACTTAAGATTGCTAAGATATATAAACATCTTTTGTAACAAATAAACGCTACACTCAAACGCTTTTAAGTTTATTTTTAATTGCGATATTCTTTCAAATTATGTTTCTTAAAGAAGCAAAACACGTGTCACAGTTTGTAACACAGTAAGTGGAGTGACAAAGTTATCAACTATAATTTTATAACAAAAATAAACTTCAATATTCCTTTGTACTTCATTCCACTTTATTTAATATGTCAGGACCGGTTTCGCTCATTACGAGCATCGTCAACTGATAAGAAATATACTTTCAATCCCCATTTTAAATTTATTAATCTGAGATGACTTTTTAATTATTTGTTAGATGTGTTAAACATTTTAATTTTGTGCTATTTTAGAATCACTTTTAATATAATTGGTAATTTCTTTTCAATGTCAATTGTTGTTTATAACTGTTAATTTTTGTATAAATAGCATTGTTAAATTATATTTCTTATCAGTTGACGATGCTCGTAATGAGCGAAACCGGTCCTGACATATTAAATAAAGTGGAATGAAGTACAAAGGAATATTGTGTTTTTACTAATATAATTAATGCCTTTCCACCAAGTATTGACAGTGAACACCCTAAAAGTGAAAAATAAACTTCCACAATGTTACCTCGTTGAACCCATCGAAAATAACTATCTCGAAATTTACTTTATTCAAAATGCACATATATATTAACGTAATACAGTAGATCCCGGATAGAACGACGGTCAAGGGACTGGCAATATTATGTCACGTAACCAGACATCGTAGTAAACTGAACGTCGCACTAAGCGGATTTATTCTCATAGTAATTTAAAACCAAACATGAGGTTTTGCATCTATGTCGCTAAACACGGGTGTTTTGCAAAGTAGTAATTAACGGATTGCACTGCCTTTTGCAATTTTATTTTCTGTTACAGTATGTCAAAAATGAATAAAACGGTACAGCGGAAATTCCACGATAGTGAAAATAAATTGTTTGTGAATACTTTCGATGGATTCGGCGGTAACTTTGTGGAATTTCATTTTATTATAAAATAACTTATATTATTCCAAGTATTATGCTACTATCTGTTACACGTGTTTCACCTCTTTCAGAGGCATCCTCAGACAATCTTACTTTCACAAATGCTTGTTTAAGTGGGAATGATTTTAATTTTATTATTCTGATATATTATAAAATTAAAAGTAAAAATAGGAGAATTTTTAGAAATAAATAAATGTATTAACATTAAAGAATTATTATTAAATGATATCTTAAATAGAACAGGTTGTTCACCACTGTTAAATTAATTTCCAATGGTTTAAATCTTTCTAATTGATACAACTCATAAGTTAATCATTTAGCAATGCATATGTCATTTGTATCATCATTATCGTTTGTTTGTTTTTCTATCATCCCCTCCTTGCCTACCGTTTTTATTTTTATTTTTATAATATATCAGAATAGTAAAATTAAAACCATTCGTACTTAAACAAGCATTTGTGAAAGTAAGATTGTCTGAGGATGCCTCTGAAAGAAGCAAAACACGTGTCACAATTTGTAGCGCAATACGTGGAATAATTTTAGTTATTTTATATCAACGTTAGTGAACTTTATATTGATAAAATCATTTGACGATGTATACCATCAAAAATAGCCTACAATATGCACTGTATTGCAAGAAACTATGCTGTTATCGTGAACAACTACACAATAAAGCAAACAGTCATCCAACGGATAACGTTTCGAAGATAAATCATTATAAAGGAAGTTTGATAGCTTTTTCCAGAAAATATAAGAAAAAATGTTCGGTATTTTTGTGGGGACGTTCTTTTGTTATTTACTCTCTGATTTATGGATGGAAAACGCATGAGATTTGATAGAAAACATATTTTTATACTGACATTTTTTCAGTATAGATATAACATTTATAGATACATATTATATGACAGTCACTTTGTCATGTAGTTACGAGATTAAAATTCATGATACAAAGAAAACCGCAGTTTTAGTATGGCCGTTTCTTATATGTTTTACTTGTTACGATCGGCTATATTGAGATAACTATTTTTAAATGAAAGATTATTTTATAGTTCAGATATTAAATGCTTATTAATTTGATTGTGGTATAATAAATTACACAGTTAATATTTCTAGTCTGTTTTAGTTAGTGACCATCTTAATTGAGCTCCTAAGAGGTGAAGTGAGAAAAGTGGTATTTTAGAAAAAAATGAATCACGTGCGTTTTGATATTCTACATGCAGTGGCGAATTACCCTATTAGCGCATGAGGTGCTCGCTTGGGGCCTCAAAAATAGTCTATTTACTTTTTGTTCAGATTTTAATGTATTTTTATTATTTTACATGGAATTTTCTGACGTTTTAATATTATCCGAAAAACAGGGCCTTCAAATTTTATTGCGCCTGGGGCCTCTCCACTGCTTAATCCGCCACTGTACATGTCATTCAGCATCTTAAAAGTGGAAAGAGCTCTGTAAATAAATTTATTGATTTGGCATTTACTTGGTAGAACTCCATTTTAATAGGGTAAAATATAAAGGTATTTCAGTTCTACAGTTAGTTCTGACGATGGCGAAAGCCGAAAAAGCTTTAACTTTTTAAAAAACTGTAGATCTGAAAATAAACACTATAATTATGTTATAATAAATTATATAACGCATCAAGATAACTATTTTTAAACTTCATGAAATAATATTCAAACATGAAATTATAACATTTTTACCATTCACTCATTTTAAATTCTTCATGTTTTCATTGTCTAAAATAAAATAAAAAATAAAATGTTCTAGAATATTTATTATAGACAATAAATACATGAAGAGTTTTAAATGAGAAAATGGTCTAAATTTTCTGTTTGAATATTATTTCATGTAACATAGCCGCCTCTGCATATACAAGGGGTGCATTGATCCAATGCCACATTGACCGGCCACCACTGCATACAATACAATACAAATAATACCCAAGACAAACTAAATACTATAACAAGATTTTAAAGAAACAGTAAGTTGATATCGTCTATATCAGACATTGATGTTCGCGTTGTCGAAGTGTTTTCATAATCTATGAAGCGGATGATGAATTTCAGATCTTAGGTAATTAGGTAAATCTTTTTTTGCACTCCCTAATATTTTTGTCACCAGCCGCCACTGATCTATGCTTTTGGATAAATAAGGCATAAAAGCGTCCATCCAAAAATATCACTTGCAAACCTTATAAATGAGTAGACATAAAACCCTTGAGTGTTAACACGATTTGTATGTAACTTATTTAAAAATGCTTTAGACAACCTCCACTACGAATGAAAAATAGTTATTTTTACTGTAATTTACTGTTCCATTATAAAAATGAAAGAGAACGAGATGAACTAAAAGCTTTGCCAGTGTGTGGTTCTTTTACTTTGTTAAAAAATATCTTTTGACGTAAACCACCCCTCTGCTGACTGTCATCGCATTCGCGGATCAAGCACTTTTTTTTTGTTTCTGCTTTTGCTTATTCATACTACAAAACAAAATGACAGATAACATTTTTAATTACAAAAAAACGGAATTTTGGTCGATGTCGGTTGTAAGCTGTACTTTATTATAATGGAAACTTTCTCTCAAAATGGACAGGGGAAATTGGGGGACACTGTTACAACTAGGCATTTTGAATTTGGTATAAAAAAATCGAATTTATTAACGACCTTTAGTCTCTACACAGTCGCCTGCTGTGGCCCAGTTTGTTAGAGCTTGCTCTAACGATCACGCAAGTCTGGATAAGATCACAGTGAATTTGAGAATTATTTAATTAAAAGTTGTGATCGAAGACTGGGTGTTTGTGATGTCAATTCACATTATTTTCTCTACTTTCATCCTTCTGATCCTTTAATTAATGGGTGTAGCAATATCAATTAGTTAACTTCTAGTCCTGTTCTAGCCTTAACCTTCTTTCCCTACTACTCACTTGAGTGAAAAAAGTGAGGTTGAGCGACTAACAACAGTTCTCGTAGAAAAAAATTCTGTTGAGATATTTCTATTAAGAGGCCATATTCTCCACATTGAGAGCGGACATGGATAAAAATAAATCTCTACATTAGTTTGATAACTCTTTGACTATTTTTGTAGTATTATACATTTGAAAAGTATTCAACCATTTAATTTTAGTCAATTTAGTGTAAATTATTCATAATTTGTACTTTTATGTGTAAATTATTTTCAACACCAATTGTTTTTTTCATGTCCGCTCCCAATGTGAAGCATATGACCTCCTAATGAAGGTTTTCAGACACCACAAACACCCATGCTTTCAAACAGAAATCGAAAAATCGATCGAAAAAATGTTGTTCGTACTGGTACTGGAACTCGGCACGGAAGCCCATAGCGCTAACCACTGCGTCATAAGACCCGTGAGAAACCAGATACCAATTGTTTATAACACCTTATTTATTTAATTTTGATTTGTATAAATAACACTGTAACATTTTAAAATTTCCTCTCCTACCATCCTTCTGATCTTTTAATAACTGAGTGTACCAATAGCGATAAGTCAACCACTAGTCTTGGTCTAGCCTTATCCTTCTTTCCCTAATACTCACTTTAAAAAAAAATGAGGTTTAGCGACTGAGTAACAAACAGTTTTCGTAGAAAAACTTCTGTTGAGATACCTCCGTTAGGAGGCCATATGCTCCACATTGAGATAGGACATGGATTTTTAAAAAAATGTATTTATTGATTTGGCATTTACTTGGTAGAACTCCATTTTAATAGGGTAAAATATCAAGGTATTTCAGTTCTACAGTTTTTAAAAAGTTAAAGGTTGATAGCTATTTCGGCTTACGCCATCGTCAGAACTATGCTTTAAACGTACATTTACTTGGCTATATATACTGTCTAAGAAGAGATACACAATGCATCATATTATTCACTCTAACATACTAATTCAAATTCTAATTACAATATTGCACTTATTTAGTAATTAGAATTTGAATTAGTATGTTAGAGTGAATAATATGATGCATTGTGTATCTCTTCTTAGACAGTATATATAGCCAAGTAAATGTACGTTTAAAGCATAGTTCTGACGATGGCGTAAGCCGAAATAGCTATCAACCTTTAACTTTTTAAAAACTGTAGAACTGAAATACCTTGATATTTTACCCTATTAAAAAAAAATGTATTCTCTTGTCAGTTGATAATGGTCGTGAAACCGATCTTGACCTAATTAAATAAAAGTGGAAATTGGTACAAATATATATTTTATTTTTGAGTATTCATTTTTTAAATATATTTAATTCAGCAATCTAAATGTATCTTTACACCGTGGGTTCCTCCATTCCTTGAATAAGCGCAAACTGCCTCAAAGCTCGCACAATATTTTTAACATTTAAACGAGGCTGCTCTTTAGTAAAATATGAATAGCTCTTTTCTATTTCAAATTGAGTTTGCATCATTAAATTTCCCCGTTTTTATTTGATCCATTGAGAGATTCATTTTACCTCTTCTATAATGTAACCAAAAAAACCATTAATCATTTTTTATTAATATTTTACTCGACATTTTGAGCTCGAATACAAAATTTGTTTTCAGAAATTTGTAAAACGGTTACCTGTCATTATCTTAGTAAATTGATTAATCGGTTTTGAGAAATCGAACATTGTTAATCCCCTTCTGACCACAAAACATATGATTTATACTATTTACAAAAGAATACAAGCGTCAATACGGATATATTAACGTGAGCGTAGAATAATGAAAAAGAATCTTTGGCTTGAAAAATCATACATATTTTTGTGTGTTAATTATTAATAAGTTTCAGGTAAGTGATACAGTGTTTAACATTGTTGTCTTTCATAACAGATTTCACAGAATCAAACCTCAGTACAAACAGTATTTTTTTAAATACATTTATCGATCTCTAATCGTAGACATGAGTGTTTGCGATGTATAAAAAATCTCTCCTAGCTTTTAATCCTAAAATTAACGGAGCTTAGCAATTAGTTAACCACTAGTCCTATCCTTGCCCTTTCTTTCTATCTCTACTAATTTTTATATGTGTACACACAATAGTCGTTTATAATATAATTATGTAGGTAGTTACTATCACTGCCGGAAGAATGTGACTGCAATTGTCAAACGCAAAATACTAATAATATCCTCATTTTGAAATGAAGAATATAAATATATTTAACTAAGCACTCTTTAACCACTTACCAGCCTACTTTCTGGTGAGAAGAGTGTCTAAAAATTGTCATATTTTTTAAACATTTCATTATAATAAAAAAAATACGTTTTTTTTCAAAATTTTTCAACACTTGGTTTACAATGTTTAAAATTGTATGAAAATTAAAAAAAAAACTTTTCTTTTAACATTTTAGTATTATTTTATTACATTTTATCAGAACCAATATGTAACTAGATAATATTTTAAATTTTACGGAAAAATATATAATATTGTATTACTTTATCAATAAATAAAGTATTATATTACGTCATTTCAGTCAAAACTAATAAAAAACTGAGTGACAAGTCGAAATATTATCTGCCCGAACGGGAATCGTGTTAAGCATTCCTGTCAAGTCGAAAATAAAAACATCCGAGTGAGACTCGGGCTGGTCAGTGTGCGCAGAAAATCCACGCCCGAGTCACGCTCGGGATAAACTGGTAAGTGGTTAAACAAGTTTTTTAGTTATTCGGCCGTAACTAACCGTCATTTTTTAAAATATAAAGTTACATTTAATTATTTTTTCTTCCACTTTTTTTTGTTTTAAAATGTGACACGCGTTTTGCGTCTTTGAGAAGCATCGTCAAACAACATTGCAAGGTTTACAAACAACCACATTTTGTAACACAACAAATGGGAGAGCAAAAATAAGAAATTTAATTCTTAATCAATTAGTTGTTTTCAGCAATAACGTAATACGGGTATTTTAATAATCTTTGTAAAGATCGTTACCAGTGTATTATTTTTATACAAAAACGTTTTTGTAAATTTTATCTACTGATAGTTTCTTTATATAATAGTTTGGTGGTTGAACGTGCTTTACCTGTTTTGGATTCAAAAAAGGTAAGTTTTTTTCACATTTAATATAATATTCCCAAAAATTCTTCCAATATAAATATGCCATTGTCAATAAAACAATATTCCATTAGAAAAATAATAATCTTACCTTAAATCGCCCTTTTGCAGAGTAACTTCTTCAAAGACAATACGAATTCGCTCTTTTAACCTGAAATGAGAAAATAATGCTTTGAAGTTATCTCACAGACACAGTCCTGCTAACTCTACCTATGTTCAGTATCAAATAACACGAGAAAATTATTAGCGAGTGACTTCATAAAATATTCTCGAAAGCAAGTGAGTTGGGGAAAATATTTTCGTTACTTACTGGTTGTTATAATTGCTTTCTTGAAAAGGTAAACCTTTAAGCTATGCCACAAGAGCTAATTGAATACAATATTAAAGAATTTTAATTAGTTATCCAATTTGTTCACTAAAATTGTCTTAACAATACTTTGAGTTAATAATGAAATATTTAAAACTTGTTTGCAAAGAGAATAATTTCTTTTAAATTAACTACAAAACTCATTTACCTTTGACTTTGTTTAAAATTATAAAATCATTCTTAAGTAATTAAAAAAGTTACCCATAATAAACTATTTAAATTAATCGATGTTTCCCATGTAGAAATTAATGCTTAAGTGTTGAGTTGATAGTAAGGCATCCCATCCTAGACTCTTTGTGTGATCCCAGGACTTTGGAATCATTCACCAAAATATCACTACAATTGGTTGAGATTATTCGACAGGTTACCCAGTTATTGAAAATTGTGCGACTTACTTTTAGCTCTTTAAACGTATTTTAACCCAAAAAACAACATTTGAGTTCATACAATATCTATCGCCTCGAGTCTCCAATCCCAGAATCAAGAATCTTTAAAAGTTTTGTTCACATTATATAATTATTTACAGTCTAGTACAGGGTCTGCCAAACTGTGTGCCGCAAGAAGTCTCAGGTGTGCCGCGAAGGAAGAAGCCTTAAAACTGTTTATTTAAATTCAACAAATACATATTTAAATAAATATTTGTCACGTTCGTCCATAGTAGTAGACGTGACACAGGGATACAGTGCCTATGGTGTATATGCAGCGTACTCTTCTTTCATATCACTTGATTATCAAATGTACCAAATTTAGGACATCAACCAATCGTAAGATTCGACAGTACAGAGGAGGAAATTTTAAAAGAATAAAAAAAAACAGCTCTGTGTACAAAGCCTCGTTTTCTGAGCTAGAAGTTGTCAGCATTTTAGATATCGCTACGGAGTCAATACCTTCGATTAGCAACAACAGCAATTAAATCTCTGTCGCCGTTTAGATCGCCGTATCTTTGAAAATTTAGTTTTTCAGCGCACGTGGAAACAAAAAAGAAACGAGAGCATTTACAGATGGTAGTCGAGTAATGTTTGTTTACCTAATTTAGATCAGTATCTTGCATCCTTCTCACTAATAAAATTGTTACCACCTATGGACATATATGTTGATAAAAATGTAAACATTTTATATAATATTTCAAAAAAATGTTACCTAAACCACAATTTTTATATTCACTAATAAGGCCACCTGTGTGGTCGAGTGGTCAACGTCGTTGGCTTCGGTTACGGAGGTCACGATACGGACAGCTTTATAAATTGATTTTTCAATCGATTTATGAATTTCTGTTCGAAGGCATGGATGTATGTGATGTCTTGAATTCCCCCTCCCACCACCCTATCATATGAACGGGGCGTGTCGAGAGCGATTAGCTAACAACTAGTCCTGTCCTAGCCCTATCCTTCTATTCCTACTCTCTTTGGAAAAAGAGAGGTTAAGCAACTGAGTAACAAGCAGTTCTCGTAGAAACACATCTGTTGAGATAAACTACATTGAGAGTCCATATGCTCCACATTGAGAGCGGACATGGTAAAAAAAAGGTACACTTCCTATTTTTATTTGGTGTGCCGCTGAAAAAATCCTATTTACCAGTGTGCCGTGAAATAAAAAAGTTTGACAGACACTGGTCTAGTACAAACCAGGCGTATTAAATTGTTTTCAGTTATATGGTGGTTGTTTGTTTTGTGATTGATTATTCTACTGAAGTAGGCTGATACTCTTTCTAGCATAGATTTGATCAATGTCTTGAATTTTCGTCAATATGAGTACGTCACTTTCATATACTTTCCAAAAATATTTTTCGGGACTCTCAACGAATACGATAGAATAAAAACTATATTTTTATTTCGCTCGCAATTCCAGCGTGTATGTATACTTTTATATGTTCGATTGAATAGAACGACGGTCTTTCTAACCTTCGTGGGGGTATCCCATTATTCTGTTTGCGTCGAGAGGGAGTTTTTGAAAAGATATTTTGGCTTATTGAAGTCGATTTTTTATTAATAAAAATATTATCAAAAGAAGTCATCGTCTTTGATGTACGATTTTGATTAATTTTAATGACTATTCAAGAATTCATAAATACCGTGAGCCAATTTAGCACAAAATTATTGAAATCTTTAGAATCCGAAAGAAACATAGCTAAAATGAATAAATTCGTTTTATAACGAAAGAAATATTAAATTTATTATACCACTAACTACCAGTAGGATTTCATTATTTACTTTGAGAATATTACTAATTATTTACTGTCACTGTATCATGTTCATTCTATACTCAATCTTTTGAGAATTTGATAATTTTTTTCCAAATTATTATTTTAATATTATTTCAAGAAGAAAATATTTTTTCTTGAATTATAAACCGCATGTTTAAAAGTGTAAAGTAAATTACTTTTCTATAAGCTATTAATTCGAATATTTTTTTTTGCTTTCATCTGTGTGCATGTGACGATTGACTGACTTCGATTCCAAGAAATCTATCAAACTGAAATATAATTTTACGTCCAATATTATATGACTATCGATGTACAAATAAAAATTCCTACGTGTACGATATTCATTAAATGGTAACTCCTTAATTGCATTTCCCATTTTGTCATTACAAATATTGCTGAAGCTTGGCCATCCATGATAATGATATAAACGCAATCTACTGCAATTTGGTTTATCCACGTTATGCACTTCTAAGGTAGAATGCAAACGCAATTAGATGTGCAAACGACTCGTTCAAGTGTCTTATTGTTATGACGCGGAGTGTTGACTCAGTTAACTAACTAATACGCCACTAATCAGTTTAGAGCGCAAACTGTACTAATGAGAGGCTTATGGACCTCACTTGACTTGCTTTCCGGTGATACTGCAAGCAACTGTACTGTATATATTACTGCTAAATGTATAAATAACTTCCGAAAGATTTGAACGTTTAATATTTATAAATAGTGGTGGATAGTAAATTCAAAATAAAACAGACAATAAAGTATGGGACTCTACATACATATATTGTAAAAAAATTCAATTACTTTACATGAATTGCTTTTCAGTGATTGAAATATAATACAACTGTAATCTGCATATTATTGCTTGGCAAGCAAAAAGACAGCAGGTTTGTTAATATTAATCAAATTATTATATTACATTTTTAAGAATACAAATTGATCTGCATTGTAAACACAGGGCACGGAAATTGGGTATTTTTATAGAATTATCTTTAATCTATTACTTAACTTAAATATAGTATCATTAAACATTAGTATAATATGAGACAAACGGTACAAGCTAAGACTTCCAATCTCGGGATCCCATTCAACTTTCTGATCCCGAAATCCCGGGATTGTGATAGTAATTATTTTTGGATTTCAAGATTGAAAGTGCAAAATTCTCTAAAACTTTTTGAAAACAGGTAAATAGATAAAAAAAGGAAATCCACGTGTTATTTCTGTAAAATAAAAATATCCAATCCACCAAAACACTAAGCAAATACGTGATTGTACTTAAAAGTCCAGGAAAAAGTTTTACCATTTTACTAGTTGGCTCACTTCACCACGTATGTATTACACGTTTCAAGACAAAGAGCAATAATTAAATATTCTTAAGATCTAGAATAGGTATAAAGTCAATGAAGATTTAAATTGAGGTCATCCTCAGTGTATGCTAGAACAGTCAAGTATCTTTGAAAGTTGAATTGAAAATCGGAAAACTGCATTGAAGTCAGCTGAAAAGAAAATCTTTTATTCACTTTCAACTTACCGACAACAATGCGTTATTCAGCTCTGTTGTCCGTGGGATGGTATTTGCTTCCCGCGCTACAGTTTAAATTTATTTATTCTGTTTCTTTCTTTTCAGTAAAGAAGTACTATGTCCATTTAAATGTATTTTATTACATAGCTTAAAACTGATTTTGAACGATCGTCACTATTAATAATAGGTAACCTTTACATGTCAGAAAAGAGCATTTATTAACCCTCCAGAGACGAGAGCTTTTTTTTCGATAAAAATAATATTTTTTAAGCCATATTGAAGTCACGGATAACTTTTATTCCTAACAAAAATTAAAAAAAAAAAAAAACGCAAATTCGTTGTATAGAAACTCCGCATGACTATATGGTCACGTTCATCTTTTTATTACTGTGTAATATTGCATACGGACAGTTGTAAGGACGAGCGTGACCGTATGGGCACCCAAACATTCGGAGTTGAAATATAGCTAAACGTGTTTTTTTTTTAATATTTACAATTTGACCTCTATGGATCAACATAATTTCAATACAAATATATTAGCAAAATAACTGTAAATAATTAACAGTTTCAAAACGTCCATTAAAAAAACGGAAATTCAAAAAATCGCATGTGCTTTTGGTGGCCGTTTCTGTCCCTGTGGCTGGTGGCTAACTGAAGTCTGTAACCTTCTTAACCAAATATGAGTGAAAGCAACGATATTCAGGTAGAAAAAGGATGAATAGTGAGATCAATAGACAACGGTGTTTACTGTGACCATATGGTCACGCTCGTCCTTGGAGGGTTTTAATGTGTTTTCTGCTCATCATGACAGTACTTAATGAAAAAATATATAAATTGATTGATCAACATATTGATAAATAAAATCTTGCTCCAAGTTTTACTTTATTACGAGCCAAAAAAATGACAGAAAGGGTAAACATATAATTATTTACCTTGTCAAAGAATTTAAAAAGTCCAATTGAATTAGCGACATCGAAATAAGGTTCTAACGAAATTGATAGCTGTCCAAACCGTTACTTGAAAAGGGAATGTCTAAATTAAAATGCGCATTATTTTTATCCATGTCTGCTCCCAATGAGGAGCATATGGCTTCCTAATGGAGCGATCTTAACATAAGTTTTTCTGAGAGAACTGTTTTCAACCTCTCTTTTTCAGAGAGAGAAGTAGGGAGAAAAGAATAAAGCTAGGACAACAATAGTGGTTAACACCTCCATGCCCATGATGCAATCGTAAATAGTTGAGCCATTAAGTCATTCAATATTTCTCTTAATATTGTCAATAAGTATTTATCATTTTAGGTATTCTAGCATATATACTTT
Organism: Himalopsyche anomala; assembly: GCA_031772345.1. Taxonomy (NCBI): domain Eukaryota; kingdom Metazoa; phylum Arthropoda; class Insecta; order Trichoptera; family Rhyacophilidae; genus Himalopsyche; species Himalopsyche anomala. The sequence goes on along the minus strand of CM062836.1, from coordinate 19,957,932 downwards.
TCTAACATTATTTTTTAGCTGCTAACTTAGGTTTAAATACTGTCAATAAACAGTGAAACTGAGATGCCATCATGGCAGGAACGTGATTTTTTAGGATGGCATGTTACGGGTTAACTAATAGCATTCGCTACGCCCGGTTTTCAAAGTATTGGAAATAATGGGAGGGACATCATAAACACCCATGCCTTCGAACAGAAATCGGTAAATGAATCGAAAAAATGCTTTTCGTCCTGGGACTCGATTGTATAAAGTAGACTTGTATAATATTATTTCAGATGGCTGCGTCGACTTGAGATGTATGTATATGACTTTTAGTCTCAAAGTCAAAGAACTTCTGATTGTGGTTTTATAGATAACCGTCAGGTATTATCTATTGTTGTTAGGTTTTGACACAGGCGGTAAATACTTTATCAAATAAAATACTTTGTTTTTGAAGATGTTTCTATTTATTACAATGTAAGACAATACAACTTGCTTAAACAGTACAGGGGAGTGTAATGTGAAGAAATAACACTTAATCATAGTTTGTATAGGGTTTTATATGGTGATAATAACTCCCCACGCAATGTCGGCCATTCATTCTCGCCTACGCATTTTTAATTGTTTACATTTATTTATTAAATGTTTTAGGGAAAATAAATTGATAAAAAACAAGCTTTATCAATGTTTAGAGGAAGCTGTGTAGCCAAAGTTAGGTTTTATCTATAATAGTGCATCAACTTCAGATATTAAATATATTGTTTACCATAGGTAATGTAACAGAACGATGATAACTGCTGCGTCATGGAACCCGACAGTTATAATAGTATTATTTAATCTTTAGTAAAAAAAAAACAATTATTTCTGGTAATGCTTCCAATTACTAAAACTATTTTTTAAACTTGTAGAAAATCAAAAAGTATTTCTGGTGGTGAGTAAAAGCTTAATTATTGCTGACTTGAGATGGAAAATTAATGATATTGACATGAATCGGAACGGATATATGCAAGCTAAATCTGGTTAGCAGAAAATTTGCAGCACCGCAATAACTGAAACCTTCGGAAAACCACTGTCATTAAAACTCTATTACAAAACCAATATGCATTACAACATTTACAACTGACAGACGTATTGCAATTTGGTCTGCAATATTCGATAAGAAATGGCCCCAGAACAGGCAAAAGATCAATTTATTTGCGATATATGTCCAAAGAATTAAATTAAATAAAAAAATAATTATTGTGACCAAGCGGTATGAGAAAATATGTATTACTTATACTTGTTCACAACTGAGTTAAAATACGTCAAAACTTTGGCCAGTCATATCTCAAAACTTCTAATTTCTAAATTTGAATCGTTCAAATCATGTGCCGGCACTTGAACGCCTGAAGACGTCGAAAGGCGAAACCCGGGTCGTTAGTGACAAAATCTGTGAGAATGTACATAATTTTAACGATTCAAATTTTATATTTTTGTTAAGTATCATCATATGAAGAATTTTGTTTAGATGTGCTTTTATGTAGACTAATTGCAAACCTTTTTTTACATAACAAGTGGATTAATAGCGTATGTATACATATAGTTTTAATTGTATTTACAAATCGATTGACCAATTTATGATCGACTCAATTATTAGAATTAACTTTTATTAACGTGTGATTTTTTTTTTTTTTTTGCATTGTTCAGAATATGTTTAACGTTATTTGTGTTTTTATTTATGAATTTATAATATTTTCAGAATATACTTGATGCAAATGTCACAATATACATTTCATCAAATGCTAAAGTTGATTCGAATAGAAAGAACATTTTTTTTATTATTCGACACACGAAGATACCAAGTAAAAAATGGACTGTCAAAGCTCACTAGAATTTTTATTATGAAATGTGGGATAGCTTTGTTTCTGCTGCTGCTTCACTTTGGAAGCTATTCGGATTGACGGAGCGCATGCGAGATTCATTCCATCAATATACAAATATGAAACTGGAAGGTTCAAATTCTTTTTTTTTACCAAGATTTTTTTTCCATTAAAATCCTAATCAAACTTTGCTTCTGTCTTACACCAAGTAAAAATTATCGGTAAATCGAACTTCTATTTATCTGGTCAGTAGTTTATTAAAGTTTTTGATAACATTTTATACTGGTCAGTATTTTAAAATAATAGTAATTGGTTATACTGTTATTATATTGGGTCAATAAAACACAAGTTTATTATACTTTGTGCACTTAAAGGTTGTTTATATTTCTTATTGTTACTCAAAATCATCAAACATTCTTTTGTGTGTGTTACTTCTTTTTGTCTATTCACAGTCGATATTATTGATCTTTAACTTCAATAGCAGTTTTATTTTGACAACCTAACCTAACCTCACTTTACCTTTCCTAATAACGTTTCAATACCTTGAATGTTTATATCGTTGATTTTATAGTTATAAAAGTTGATTTGACCAAATATTCTTTTTATACTGACAATTCTTTTAATAAAATACTAATTAATTAAAATATACTCAGCTTTGAAAAATAAGCATCATACATCAGTATTTAAAAACAGCCCTTGAAAATAAACCTGAAAGAGTTTTGAAATTTCGGACGATAACCACCAACTATATTATATATTATAAGTTTTTTTTCAAAGCAATATTTTCAAAGAAAATTCTTTTTTCACGAAAATGGAATCAAAACGCATTGTTTGTCTCGGAATAAAAATAGAAGCTAGTTTACTGCTTTCAACATATAGCATACTTAAACATTTAAATGACAAAAAACTAAACCATAAACGAGGATTTAATGTAACATATAAGATGTAAGATTGATTAAAATTGTTCAATTATTTTTCTTGAATATTTTACCGTGTATACTTTTTCGTGTATGACCAAGGAAAAGCCATAAAACGTTGAGTCGCATACAAAACACTCTCAGCTTCCTGATATATTTTTTTTAATCACTTTTATTTGAAGTATAAGTGTTTTAAATCATTCATATAATATTTATTCTGTAAAAATTATAAAGATTAATCGATTGCTAAATATAAATATGTCAAGAACACTTGAGTTTACTTATTGATAACTAAAAATACTCGATAGCCGTGGAAAATCGGATTTAAGCATTAAAACATATTATGTTACTGATCAAATGATTCTTTAAAACTTTAAAATACATAATATTAATTTTAATGATTAAAATTAACCAATTTTTTATATCTGTTTATAAAATTATTATATGTACATTATTTTAAATTATATATATGTAATCTCAAAGTTTAATTTTTTCGGTAGCATTAAATTATAATTTTGAATTAATTTCAAAAAGGGTATCCTTAGTATTTCACGTAAACAATAATTTATTATTGTTTTATTTATTACGAAATCCATATTCGCAATTAAAATAAGCCACGCAAAAGCAATTCACGAAAACTAGACGCAAGATGTAAACATAAATTTTGAAAATAATTCGATCCTAAAATATACTGGGGCGAATTCGCTTATATCGGACACCATTATTTATTGCATAATAAAAATATGATCAAATTTAATAACCGTTTGAGCTGAACGCCCCTAGTAATAAAAAAAAACCCCATTAACTATTGACGTATGAAGTCGCGAGTTGGGATAAGTAATTATTTTTATGCAAATACTGAGCTGTAAGCTCTCTGGGGAAGCAGGAGGAGGCTTCACACAAAAGGGGTTTCTCTCAATGTGTTACCCCTCTTGGGGAGAAAATACTTATGCAAAAGAGAAATGTATTCTTTGGAAGATAGACGCGGTTTTGATGCTGGTTAGTGTAAACACTGATTTGGAAAAGTGTACTTAGATAATGAAGTTCATCGTCATTATCTGGAGCACGACAACTCGGGGTGATTCGGTGTTATCTCAATCAACGCTATCCAACTGTCTGTATCCAAAGTAGCCGTTTTCTCGCTCGGCTGTACAAACAAATGACATTCATTTACAGCCAGCTTATTTATAAAATACCTGTTCTTAAGGTTATATTGTAATATTTGATATGGCTCTTTCATGTGGCTCATTTCTTTACAAGCAAAGTCTGCCAATCTTAATTGAATAACGGTGCTGCAACCAGAGCTGTGGAGTTGGACTGTTCAAACCATTTACAAAATGTGTATTCAAATTGATAGGGTCAAAAAATGGCGCCAGTGTGGCAGTACTATAGTGTCGTGAAAAATAAGACGACTCCGACCATACATAACTTAAAACACTTATTATTTTAGGCTTCGTAGCATGCAGTGACTTCACTTTTGACCACAGCAATTTTAAAACAGATTTTTTAAAGGGTTTAAACAGTCTGACTCCACAGCCCTGGTTGCAGCACCGTAATTCAATTAAAATTAAAGTACTCGAAGTTATTAGTTTTTTTCAAGCACGACTACAGCCGTATTTTTAAACTATGTTTGGAGTCGGAGTCGAAATCATGTTACTTTCGAACGACTCCACAACCTTTGTTGCAACCATTGTACAGGACGTTGGATTAAAGATTACAACTTCTTCTCTACTTATTAGTAAAAACACAATATTCCTTTGTACTTCATTCCACTTTATTTAATATGTCAGGACCGGTTTCGCTCATTACGAGCATCGTCAACTGATAAGAAATATAATTTAACACTTAAAATCACTTTAGAACATTAAGAATCACTTTTAATGTAATTGGTAATTTCTTTTCAATGCCAATTGTTGTTTATAACTGTTCAATTTTGTATAAATAGCATTGTTAAATTTTATTTCTTATAAGTTGACGATGCGCGTAATGAGCGAAACCGGTTCTGACATTTTAAATAAAGTGGAATGAAGTACAAAGGAATATTGTGTTTTTACTAATATAATGCCTTTCCACCAAGTATTGACAGTGAACACCTAAAAGTGATCTTCTCTACTTATTAAAGTTTCAGTCTGGTTAAGCCTAAGATGTGTAGGTTAGTCTTCAAAACCGAAATACTGGTATTTTCGCAAGTCATAAAACCGGTATTTTAGTATTAAAAAAACATCATAAAAATCAGTATCACGGTTTCGGTAATACTAGCATTGCGATTTCCAATCTAGTCGAAATCTTAAATTATTTAACAAAAGACATATGGAGAGAGTAACTACCTTTTTTTGAAAAACTCTTTTAGTTAGAAGTAAACAAGGTTTCAAAGATTCACGTTAATATTAAGTATAAAGTTCATTTGTTGAAAATATAGTGAAGGTTGTACTCTACGTTTCTCAGAAGAAGATCAAGTGTTTCTCAAAGTGTAATTACAGAAAACCTCTTATAAGTTAAGCAAAATTAGGTACCTATTACGAGTAATCAAATTAAACTGTTGTTTGTATTCTGAGTTAGAGAAATAAATTGAAAGAAATAACAAGGGAAAATAACTTACTACTCTTTCCAGAAATCGAGCGATTGTTTTTCAACTTGAGAAAAGTTTTTTTATTCGCGCTGAAAAGTTAGCTTTACGCGTAATTATATCTTAATTGGACGTAATTGATATCATCAATTGATTGTTTGTTCGCTAAATCAAATTAGTCAAAGTTTAACTTATACTGCGTCAAAACAAAAATAAAATTATTTTTTCTCATGATATATAAATATTATCTTTCATAAGTTTTCTTGTAAAAAATATGTTATTTTGGGTCAGTATTTTTTTTTTATTTATTCGAAAATTCGAAAGAAAAATATTTTTTTTATGATTACAATTTTTTTTTGTTTTTTTTTAAACTTTTTGAAAAAAAAAATGTTTGGCATTACAGCTAATGCAATAAGATCAAATATTTTCTTGTTGGAAGATTATACGAAATAAACTGGACAGTTTTTTACAGTCACTCAAGATCAACTGCAGTAGATTTTTGATCAATCATATAATAATATCAAGCTATATACATTGTGATTATTGAATAAAAGCTGTTTTGAAATAAGTGTGGGCTACGTCTTTTTTTCTTTCCACAGTTGATATATATTAAGTTGCAGCCAAAAACTGCGCATAAATTTAATTACAAATTATTTATTCGTGTTTTGTGGTTTTGTCGAAAAAAAAATAGGCACCAGGTGAGGTTGGGTTTGATCTCCGGAAAGCTACACATCAGATATTTTATTTTATATATTTAAAATTTCGAAGATGGAAGACAAATGTCATTTCTCCTCAACTTGTTCTCAAGTAACAGAAACTAGAAAATAAAAAAAATCTTATCTTGATTTTTTCATAATAACACAAAGTTACATATTATAAAAATAATAAAACAATCAATTGTGATAAGTGATAAGTCCCGGTATTCGGGATGGGAATGTTGCATCGCAAAAAGGGTTCGGGATTAGATACCCTAACTGGTATCAACTAGGGTCTCCAATCTCGTGATACCGGATCCAAAAATCCTGGGATCGTGACAGTATTAATCCCGAGATTACAGAAAGTTGAACGAGGTCTAAAAAAAAAGGTTCCAAATTTAATTATTTTTTGGACGCTGGAAATTTTGGGGAATCCGCAAACTTTTTTGAAAATTCTCAATGAGCTAAAAAAACAAGCTCACGCGCTGCTAATTTTGGGAAATACGTAAATTCCTGTGTTTTTGAAATTGAGATGAAGTTGTTTGAAAAATCCCAGGATTTCATAATCGCCGAGCAAAAAATTTCTCTCAAATCCCAATGTATACACGATTTCATGTTGAATGTTCAATCCTGAGATAATAAAAGGGTTCAGGATTGGATACTCTAGTATCAACCACATTTCAAAATCTTACATTATCGAAAAACTAAATAATTGAACATGTGAGTAAATACCGTTCAGAGTAAACAAGAAAAGTATAAAATTACTCTCAAATCCGTGCGGAGGAAAAAATAACAATGGTTCATTATTTCCAGATGAAATTCAATGTTGACATTTGTGATTGAGTCGCAGACCATGTCATAATATACAAAGGGAGAAAAGTCTCCATACCACTCTGTTTGCACAATTCGGATTGAGATTTGTGGAAGAAATGAAACGAAAATAATGCCCGAGATGCTGATAAAAAAAGTCATTTGTCAAATTGAAAATTTTCGGCATGAAATACAAACATTTTACTTGCCACACGAGTCAAAGAGATTTCCAGAGATTGTTCTGCTAAATTACTTCTCGCATTTGCGACGGTTTTTGTATACGTTTATAATTATTTTTTTATTCTGAATGTATTGCTGAAAAGTAATATTTCAAAATAATATAAACGAAATATTACTGATATTTTTATTATATAAACATAAACTCAACGATTTATTTAAGGATGGTCAATTTTATCGTAAACATTTTAACATTCTACTGTTGTTTATGATAAAAACAATTCGATAAAAAGTATGAATTACTAAATCTTCGCTCTAATCTTCTTCTTGAAGCATATAGCCACCACATGCCTCATCCAAGATTCTCTGTCCCCCGCCAGTCTTCTTGCTTCTTCCCATGTCATTTCAGGGTCCCGTTGCTCCGCCAAGTACATCCCATAGATGGCCATCAGTGGCCTTCACCGATGGCGGAATCCATCTGGTTGGTAGAAGAGACAAGCAGAATTCAAGGTTTTTTGAATTCAAGACATATCCATCGTCGCTTTTTCACTTTGGAAGTAATTAACGACTGCTTAGTCCAGAGTTGGGGAACCTTTTCTTCTCTAAAGGCCGCATTATTTTTTCTGATTTGACATAAGGCCGCGGTAAACATAGGACGGGATTGATTAATATTCAATCCCTTACCCTACTTTTCCCCCAAATATCTCCAAACCTCGTTTTTTTTTTAGCTCACCGAAGAATTTGAAATCCTCAATTCGCTATACTTTTTTCCCAGATATCTCCAAACCTCGTTTTTCCAGAATTGGCCAAAAGGCCACACCGGAGTGGTCAAAAAGGCATTTGGCCTCAAGGCCGCGGGTTTCCCATCTCTGGCTTAGTCCGTTCCCTTATCTCCGTGTTTCTGACAAAGTCAAACCACTGCAGTATTCGGCGCAGGCATCTGTTTTCAAAGCACAGTATACAGTTACTCTGGACTCTTGTAAGGTGTCATGACTCGCAACCGTAAAGCATCAGTGTCAGAATGTATGCGTTAAACAGGAGGCCCTTTCTCTCTTTGGTAGTACAGCCGTGAGTCCCTGACTTTCCGCAGTGAATTGAAAGTTGCTCCAGCTATCCCAAATCAGATTGCGAGATCTTTACGCAAGTTGCCATCTCTCGTGATATGTACCATCGTCATTGGGCAGAGCTGAGTGAATCAAGTTACTTGAAGGGAAATTGTGCTATTATAAATGGACATCAAAACAGAGCATTTTTTTCTGAGTTTGTCATCCAGAATTGAAGGGTTAAAGAAACTACCATTTTTCAGAAAAAAATAGTGCTGAACATCGTTATTATATTGCGGGTACTCCCGTCGTTGGGCAGAGCTGAGTGAATCAAGTTAAGGGTTAAAGAAACTACCCTTTGTACTACCCTATAATATTTTAATATTTTTTTATCTTAATACAAATAACCCCACCATAATTAGTTTTTATCCATCATCTGAATGAACGAAGCATGAGCTTGTACAAAAAGATTTCTATTGTAAATCTCGCGCGACATTATTAACTGTATTTTCAAAGTTATGAATGTAACTAATGAAGACAGTTAATTTAATCAGGAGAAATGTTAATCTTGTAATGTGGGGGCACTGATTAAGAGACAGCGTGACAGTGACAAATGACACGACTTCAAGTGGGATTCTGAAGAAACCACACGTTACACGTTATGTGAGCGGAATAAATCAATGAACAACGTGTCAGAGCGAAAATCTTTTGCAAGTCTTCGTCAAATCTTTTGTAATGGGTTTATCGCTGGTGTATAAACACAACGCTATTGTTGGTGGATTTATATTTAATATATTTTTGAAACTAAATACCGCCACTGTTCTGGCAAAAGTTAGTAAATAACAGATTGATTGCTTTGAGAAAACAGCAAATGAAATTCAGCTTTTAGTATAAAGCCCCTAGCATCATAATTTTTGGGTCTTATTGTGCAGCGGTTAGCGTTGTTGGTTTCTGTGCCGGATCTCACGTGTCCAAGTCAGAACAGCATGTTTCGATTGACTTATCGATTTATGTTCCCTGTAATTTTCCGAAGATTATGTGCGCAAAATACATTGGCTGTGCAACTTTGAAAATAAATTAAATTTGTGCGCCACATAGCGGTAATTAGACCTACTTAGCGAAATGGTTATTTTTTTGTAATGACAATAATTAACAACACTATATATGTAATGATAATTAATTTACTCTGTTGGTGGTATAGCTGGTGTATCTTTTGTGTGCTCTGTTCTAATGTATGTGCGCGCTCTCGGTAAGTTGTGTGCTTAGAGGGAGCACTGGTTCGAAGGCATAAGTGTTTGTGATGTCTAAAAATTCCCTCCCACTCTTGCGATCCTTCAATATCTGGGTGTAGTAAAAACGATTAGTTAACCACTAGTACTGTCCTCGTCTTATCTTTCCATCTCTACTACTCTCTTTAAATAAGAAAAGTTGAGCGACTGAGTAACAAACAGTTCTTGAAGAAAAAGTTTTGTTGAGATGCTTCCATAGTTGCCATATCCTCCATATTAGGAGCAAAATGGATGAAGAATATATAATAATGTGCTTAATAAGTTGATTGATCATACAGGGAAAACTTTATAAGATTATTGTGTAGTCACTCTAAATCAACTCGAAATAGTTGACATCAAAATACCAACGTCGTAGATCTCAAAATTGTATTTACAAACATTTAAATTTGACATTTAACTTACCGGGAATAGAACCCAAGCCCATCTTATTGATAGAGCTTAGCTCTTATCAAATCAACCACCACCAGGGAAAATTGTAAAAACACTCTTTCAGAAGTTTTAAATTCATATTTTTGCTGTGATGTAAATGTAATATTCTGTAGAATGATCTGTTTGCTAAATAAAAATATTTTTGCTCACTAGTTTTGACATAGCTGAGGCTGCAAAAGTAGTTCTGAAAACCGTTTTAAAATATTTAATAAACTAGAGCTTTCAAACTCATATGGGAATATATAGTCAGAACGTGTCGTGAAGGTTTTGTGTAAAATAATATGTTGACATGTGTGGCGTAAACTTTGTCTGAAGCTTAAAGCTCCCAGAATATCAACAAGATTTTTAATGAAATAAATGAGATGATAAAAATATCCATTTTTAAATTGTTTGAATAGAATAATATTTTTATTTTAATAAATTAAATGTTAAATAAAACAAAATGTTCAAATACTGGACTAGTATTTATAAAATTTATTTAAATGAAATATATTTGTTATCAAATATATCGAAGTTTAAGATGTTTTACTTTAAAATGGTGCTACTAAAAATAAAAATGGTCTTCAATTTAAAATAAACTTAACTTTACATATATTGTCTTTATATTATTACTAAGCAACATGAACCAAAAGAAATTTCACGTAACAAATATTATTGAAGAACAACATATTTCAGAAGACAATGCGAGCTCTTAATCACGTTTGTAATGTTAACTGTCAATAATTGGCGGAAAGGTAATATAGTATATTAAATAAACGATTTCCATCTTCTGCATCGATTAATGCATATCCGAACTTTCGCTTACTTTTGCGTCATTTGTACAGCTAGATTACTTCTCTAATTGTGAATTTTAACAAACTTTAATATTTTATTTATTTTCAATTGTTCAAACCAATTTATTACAAGCAGTAAACACCCTATAGAGTGGCATGAGTTTTTTTTAAACAACTTATCACTGTATTAGTAAACACACAATATTCCTTTGTACTTCATTCCACTTTATTTAATATGTCAGGACGAGCATCGTCAACTGATAAGAAATATAATTTAACAATGCTATTTATACAAAAATGAACAGTTATAAACAACAATTGGCATTGAAAAGAAATTATCAATTACATTAAAAGTGATTCTAAAATAGCACAAAATTAAAATGTTTAACACATCTAACATATAATTAAAAAGTCATCTCAGATTAATAAATTTAGAATGGGGATTGAAAGTAATTACAAACATAATTAAAGTTTGGGAATTTTTTTGAACAAAGTGATACGATGAAAATAATGACATAAATAATGACAATAATAGAGTGAATAGGCTTAATGATGGTTTCCTGTTTTTCCCCTCTGTTCTCCCCTCTAACTGTTCATTTTTGTATAAATAGCATTGTTAAATTATATTTCTTATCAGTTGACGATGCTCGTAATGAGCGAAACCGGTCCTGACATATTAAATAAAGTGGAATGAAGTACAAAGGAATATTGTGTGTTTACTAATATAATGCCTTTCCAACAAGTATTGACAGTGAACACCCTAAAAGTGAACTTATCACTGTTTATCATCGCAAGTATAACTTCTTATTTCTTCCATCTACCTGCCTAGATATGTTATAATATAAAAGTCAAACATTAAAAAAATGTAATATTATTATCACTAAATAGACAGTTTAATTGTTTAGTAAAAATATATTTAAAAAACAAAATATTTTTTTGTACTATTCACTCAATATTTTAATATGATCGGTACCGGATTCGCTTACAGTAAGTATTTTCAGTTGAAAATCAGTTCAACTGTTCATGACCATCTTAAATAACTGTAAAATTAGTAGTATTTATTTTTTTTTATTAATGCCTTTTCATCAAATGTTGACAGTGAACACATTAAAATTGAGGTAAAAATATAACTGCATAACAAAGGAACATAAATACGATGAGATGCTTGTTAAATTACATTTTTATTTAAATAATAATAATCACCGAGAATGTTAATAATCGCAAAATACTTTTATTTTTTTTAATTTATTCATTTAAATAAAAATAAAACACTGTTACATTGTCAACTCTAATATTTAGATCTTTTAATAGGAAAGCTTTCAACGGAGAAGATATCGCAACAGAAATCAAAATTAGTGTAGTCTTTAGTCTTGACATGATTGAAAACCACTGCAGCGTTGAGCCAATTAAGGTCTCTAAAAAGTAAGATTATTATGATTTGAATTGAGGTAAAAGACAATTTTTGCAACTCAAAACAGTTTGTTAATAAAAAGTATTCGAAAATAATAAATGTGTTGGTGTTTGATTATCAAACGAATAATCTGTTTTAAATAACAATTTAAAAATAATCAAATCGTTGGGGGTCTGACAGCATCCCTTAAATTTATTGACCAGGCACAATTTGTTTATGGCCAATTCCACTAGTTCGTCTAAAATTTTCTTCCTCCGCTCGGCACTTCCAGCCAGCGTGCAACAGTGATATCATGAATATTATATAAACACGAGCACACTGGCTATACGCCTACATAAACTGCCTCGAGTGTTCAAACTAGCAGGCATTTGAGAAACAGCCAGTCTCCAGAGCCAGGTCACACGTTGTGTTTGTGATAATATTTATTCAACTACATCTATGCGTAGGTGGGTACTATTAAGCCTTCAGAGACGGGCACACTATTCGTTTATCATGTCATTTTTATACTTTCAAGAAAAAAGAACAGTTCGAACGACATTTATTTGTTTATGCTGACTGGAAACATAAATTAACATGAAGCGTTATTTAAAACAAATGTGACAAAGTCTTAAATTTTAAATACTGGTATCTAGCAGGTCTTTATTCCAAGCGTATGCTGAAACGCAGGCAACACAGACCAGGTCAGCACAGAACCGACAAGGGCAGACAGACAAATGACGTATATATATATATGAATGACCCACAATAACTCTTTTAAAGTCCTTTCGATGGATTCGGCGGTAACTTTGTGGAAGCTCATTTTAATATGAAATAAATAATATTATTCCACGTGTCACAGTTTGTAGCACAATACGTGAAAGGATCTATGTATATAATTCTTTTAACGTCTTTTAAACATAGCCTACCTGAAGAGCATCGTACAAAAAAAAAATCAGTTCGCACGTCATTTTCACGACAAGTCAAAAGAACACGTCTAAACGTACACGCGTTATTTGAAAAAAAAGTATCAAAGTATTCAATATAAAAAAGTTATCCAGCAGACCTTTAATCTAAGCGTTTGTCAACACGCAAGATACACATCACAGAATTGGCAGACGCAGACAAACGAAGCAGATTGTACGCCAGCGTATACTGTGACAGATGCGACATGCAAGTGACGTATATAAACTATATATAATGACCCACAATAACTCTTTTAATATCTTTTAAGAGTAGTTTATATTAGCAGTTTCGTATAAACAAAATTCAGTTCCCACTAATTTGTTCATTTTTTGGTCATTTTTACGGAAAATCAAAAGAACACGTCCGAACGTGCAAGCGACATGCAGGAATCTGTGTTGGCACTACAACGGAGCGCACAGCATTTGATATACAAAATCTGCGCTGTACTGCATTTCAGCACACGCTTAATCTTATACTCTTTCGTTTTAAAAACTAGCCGAAAAACTTTTTCTATACATTTTAAATTGAAATACGCATTAAATGTCGTATTCTAAAAAATTAAATCACGAATGGTATACATAGTTTTATTTGCCAAAATTTAACTGTAAAAAAAGCAAAAAAAATGTTACTTTACCTGCATTTAACAAACACAATTAAAAATGTATAGAAAAACAGGGATATTAATATATGGTAATTCATCCTTACTTGGAGGGTTAAGTGGGGATCTACATCACTTTGAAAATATATTTTAGTTTCTAAGTAAATAATGCCACACTGTACAAGTTTAAATCAAAGTTATATAATGTACCAAGTATTTCAATCATAGCTTATTTCATCATCGCTTCCACGGATATATTAAATATTATTATATGTATTTCATTGTGAGAATATTTTAAAAGTAATGTTTATTTACCATTAAAATTTATTTGATTTTGAAAATTAATAGGAAATAAGGTACGAATAATAATTTGAACATTATTACAAACAAAAACAATCATAGTTGATTTTTATAGATCATTATAGATTAGCCAAGTTATACAACAAAATTAACTTTTCCAGTTTTAAGAAGTTTCAAGAATTGCGACCCCAATACCCACATTTTCTTAAATATTTATTTTAATATGGGTGATACTATGTTTATAATAAAGGTTTTCTTATATCATATTTTTGGACCTTTTGTAGTTTATATAAATACGCGATAACGTGATAACACGATAAGCGATCGTTTGTAAGATAGTTGGGCTAAAATCATCAGTTGCAATTTCATATGTGTGCTGGGATGACGTCTTTTTTACGTGGAACTTAAAATATGATTATTTATTAAAAAACCACGGATTTTTATAAAAAAATATTAAAAATTAAAGAGATATTTTAAAGCCTTTAGACTATTTTTTTTTTAATTTATAAGAATAAGGCCAATAATGAGAAAAGGAAGCCACTGAGGTCCCTAAACGACACCCATCGGATGAGAAGTATTTTTCTAGTCTCCGAGCCGCGAGAGTTAAGATCAAACAATGCTTATATTATTGCCTGCGCAAATAATAAATACATTTATTACATTTTTTCTTTTGAATTTATCAAAAACATACCTTGCCCTGAAGGTGTATGAGCACCGTATATTCTTCGGGTAACTGGAAGGGTATCTTGGGCTGTAGAACTTTCCATGAGGTCTTGCATGCTCAGCTGATAGAAACTGATGATCGCACATGGTACCAGCCACTTTCTGCCCATCTGTCTGGAATAACTCTGAAACAATTGAAAACAGTAGTGTAAGACTAACGATTTTGTAAGTATCCTATTTATTTTCAATCTGCATCAGTATTTTTAATATAGTATTTTATTCAAAATCAAAATAAAACAAGTTTAAACAATAAATTAAAGCGATCAGAATCGCTCAACAAGTGAACAAAGCCAATAAATAAAAATAGAATTTCATACAGATACTAAATTAAAATTGATAACTCAGTAATTTCACAGGTTCTGTAATAAATTTTGACACGTGTTTTGCCTTCTTGAGAAGTATCATCAGACAAATATACTGGACTATTATAAAATAGGACTATCCTCCATTTTGTAATTTAATAGGCTATGAATAATTAGAATAAAATTTTAATTTATTCATAAATAATTTTACGATAGTTTTCTTAAATATTGTTGTTAAAAAATCGAAACACGTTTAAAAGTTTACTAAACAACCTGCAGAATAAATATAAAAAAAATAACATTTTTATTTAATATTAAAAATATAATATTATAATATTAATAATATACCGCACTGTGTGGTCGAGTGGTCAACGTCGTTGGCTTCAGCTACGGAGGTCACATGTTCGAATTCCAGTACGGACAGTTTTTATAAATTGATTTTTTAATCGATTTATGAATTTCTGTTCGAAGGCATGGATGTATGTTATGTTTTAAATTCCCCCCTCCCGCTCATTCTATCATATGAAAGGGGCGTATCAAGAGCGATTAGCTAACCACTAATCCTATCCTTCTATTCCTACTCTCTTTGGAAAAAGAGAGGTTGAGCAACTGAGTAACAAGCAGTTCTCGTAGAAACACAGAGAGATTATCTCCATTAGGAGTCCTTATGCTCCACATTGGGAGCGGACATGGTGAAAAAAAAAACTTATATTTTATAATGAACGTTAAACAAATCATAAATGACTTCTTATTAAGTATATAGAACAATTAACTTAATTAAATAAAAACCACAGATTATAAATACACTATGACGCAAAAATAATATTGATGATAAGTATGTGAAAAATTGACGACTAAATATGTTACTTGGCATCGCTTTTGTGTAAGTTTACAAATTGTATAAACTATAATATCAAAATATATTTTTTTTTGTGTAATTATTCTATATTAATAATTATATTACACTCACTCAAAAATCTGATCTGATTATCATCAAAACCTGATTTATATTAAATAACCTGGAATAGCTTAAACTGTTTTATTTTAAATATTATATTTCGCCTTTTTACCAAAAATTGACAATGTCATATATATCTTATATGCTCATATTACAAATAGTTATCATGATATAAGTTTTTAATTTCTCATAACATTTGAGTGAAAATATTTACAAAACAGGTATTGGTTTGTATCGCTGATTTATCATTTTATTATCGTCTTTGGTGGTAAATAAATAAAATAAATATGCATTATTTTAATTTCTCAATATCCTTTGTAATAAAGCAAAACATGTTATTATATTGAATTCTATTGTGTCCACAACATAATTAGTAAGGCTTTGTATTTATCGTCGTTGATTTTTTTTTCAAAAAAAGTTAATTAACATAATATTAATATTAAATCTTAGTTATTCACTTCGTTTGCAAGCACCATCAGACAAACTAACGTAAGATTATTTACAAATACTTCCACAACAATTCACAAAGCTACCGCCAAATTCATATAAGTGTTAATAACTGTACGTCTTACGTGGAAGAAATCAAAACGACTCGGTGCGGCACGAAAATATCAAATGGTCTCCGTCACTATGGAGTGTCCACGTGAAAAATCACACGACGCGATCAGTTTGTTTGATATTTTGATTCGCTTCCAGTGATTTCAATCACGTTCGCAGTGATTTCATACAGGTAAGACGTAGCAATTGCTTTATTAACCGTACATGTTTTTACCTTATTAAAATGATCAAATTTTTTTTTTCATGTTAAACTCAAAATCAGTTGATATTTTTTAATCCATACCCGTTTCCAGTGTAGATCATATGATTTCCTAATAGAGATATCTAAATGTTCTTTCTATGAGAAATGTTTGTCACTCAGTTGCTCTGTCTCTCTTTTTCGAAAAGAGTTGTGAGGGTAGACGGGTTAGGTAGGACAGGACTATTAATTTACCAATTGCTCTCGCTGCGCCCTGTATTTAGGATTAGAAGGGTGGGAGGGATTTTTTTTTGACATTTCAAACACCTATATTTTTAAATAGAAATCGATCAATCGATTAAGAAAATCTTGTTCGTACTGGATCTCAAACCAGTGAGATTGACCACTGCTAAAGATGCACAACTAAAGAAGCACAAAATATACATTCATTATCATAAACGTGCCCGTTCGTACTTTTTCTAGAGCAAAGATTGCTCGAAGTGTGTCAATGTTGAAGGTAGTTTTTTTCTACTAGTTGATGTGTCACCACAATACGCCTTGGTCTATGTAGAACAATTGTAGACTTAACATTGCCCACGATAAATGATTCATCCAAAAAAGCTCGCAGCAAGCACGTGCGGGCGTACAGAAATGCTTTCCGCTGTGTTGGAAAAACATCTTCGTTGGTAATTCCGGTCGACTAGCACAATACCATTTTAAATTCTTTCGTTTTGTATTCAAATATTCAGGCGTCGACCAAAACATTATGCATAAATGAGTACGTGAACCGCTGCTGAGCTCGACCTATTTGATTGTTTGACTTAACAATACACACACGAATATGTGCAACTTATTAAAACCGAAATCTTTGGAGCACATGTGTTTGATACGAAAGCATGTTACATTCATGTAATCTAAAGAGTGTGTTTATTTGAAATATTTTTGTATCCAAAATAAAAAAAATAATATGGCGATGTAAATAGTTTAATACAAGTTTTTCAGGTGGGATAACGGGGATGTAATCTTGACGGGAAAATAGAATATTTGTTATGACAGCTGGTCATTTGGTTTTGTTAATCATAAAAAGCTTTGAATTGTTTCGTCGGAACTAAAATCAGATTACTGAAAGCTGGTTCATATATACAAAATCACGAAGAATGCTATCTTTGACACATAACCATATCAAATCACTCGAATTATTTTAGCTATCGACTTCATAAATGAAAAGTTTGTTTACACTTTTAACTTTACATTATAAACAAAATTATACCTTTGTAA
The DNA here is from genome assembly GCA_031772345.1 of Himalopsyche anomala. NCBI lineage: Eukaryota > Metazoa > Arthropoda > Insecta > Trichoptera > Rhyacophilidae > Himalopsyche > Himalopsyche anomala. Next base: position 19,940,147 of record CM062836.1, on the reverse strand, counting down.
CTGTATATTAAAGATGGCTAGTGGGTCAATCAAGGACTCATATTGTACAATTCTTTACTTTCTCATGTTATAATTACAAACGATATCAATCGATCGCAACCAATAAATAAAACGTAAAAGTGCCTACCTATAATATACAACACTTAATCTTCCTTTAGTATTTAAAGCGCTTAGCAGACATTAAAATTAACATTTTACTTGTGTTATTAAGCAAGACATATTTGTTTTCAGTCCCAGTTATAAATCTTCGTTTTCTAAGCAGAATAATTTTTTGAATGACGGAAATATATTGTATATGTCTGACGAGTGTGAAAATTTTCAAAAGTTTTTGGCAAGAATTCCATCCAGCGGATCTATTTTCATTTAAAAGCATTACATCGTTGCCAAAAACGAAACGTTAGCATGCAGCATGCTTAGAAGAAACATTTTAGTTTAAAATGAAAATTCGACTAACAAGTGCTGTAAAAATATTTTATAAAATTATTGTCTTTTATTGAAAGAAATGTGCATTAATTTTTTATTGAAATTGCACATTATATTTTATAATATATATCGACTGCGGAAAGAAAAAAGGACGTTACCCACACATATCAAACTTTACAGGAGGCGCAAAAAACGTGAATCTACATATTTAATTTAAGAAACCTTTGAATGATTTAATTTATTCTCGTAAAAAATATTATACTAATCATATTTTGTTGATTGCTTATAAATATTAGATATAAAATTATATAAGTGATATCCATTTTTTAAATTAAAATATTTTTGCTTTTTTATGAACAAAATTGTATTCTTTGCTCACAAATAATAATATAATTAAGAGATATTTTAAATCATAATATCTTTTTGATGGATTCCGCGGTAGCTTTGTGAAAGTTATTTTTTAATATCAATTAAATTAATGACATTCTGTAGGGCAGCGTTTCACAACTTTTTTCCCCGCGACCGGTATATTTAATGTATTTTTCCTTAGTGACAAACTCAATTTGTTTATGGCCTATACTACCGCCTTTAGGTTAATATAAAACTGTATATTTATGTACATACAGTCTTTATATATTATAATACAAACCTTTGAATGATTTAATTTATTCTCGTAAAAAATATTATACTAATCATATTTTGTTGATTGCTTATAAATATTAGATATAAAATTATATAAGTGATATCCATTTTTTAAATTAAAATATTTTTGCTTTTTTATGAACAAAATTGTATTCTTTGCTCACAAATAATAATATAATTAAGAGATATTTTAAAATCATAATATCTTTTTTGATGGATTCCGCGGTAGCTTTGTGAAAGTTATTTTTTAATATAAATTAAATTCATGACATTCTGTAGGGCAGCGTTTCCCAAACTTTTTTCCCCGCGACCCGGTTATTTTAATGTTTTTCCTTAGTGACAAACTCAATTTGTTATGGCCTATACTACCGCCCTATAGGTAAAATAAAACAGTATATTTATGTACATACAGTCTTTATATATTATAATACAAAATAATATTTACTCTGATAAACTTATATAGAAATCAAATGTACCAATAATTTATTAATGAGAGGAATTACGAAATTATATAGTAAATATACAGATTTATTTTAGGAAATTGGCGACCCGGCATTTTGCTTTCTGCGACCCGGCACCGGATCGCGACCCATCATTTGGGAAACGCTGCTGTAGGGCATGCGTTTTTATGAAGAATTTTCAGACAAATTTTCGTACTAGAATAAATAAGAAACAATTTTAAGTTGATTCGTTTATAAACTAACGATCTGAAAAAGCTATCTTTTATAAAAATAGGCAAAAAATACTTATTTATTTTTATGTAGAATAAGACATATATTGGTAGGTATGTCACAATTTTTTTTTTTGAAAGCCGACAAGTCGTTTTTAACTTTTCCGGTTCTAAGCTCAAGAAATGCGACCCCAATACCCACATTTTCTTAAATATCTATTTTAATATGGATGATACAATGTTTATAATTTAGGTGTTCTTATATCATAGTTTTTTGGACCTTTTGTAATTTATATAAATACGCGATAACGAGATAAGCGCCCGCTTATCAGCGATCGTTCGTAAGATAACTAGGCTGAACGCTTCAGTTGCAAATTCATATTTGTACTGAAGTGACGTCTTTTTTACGCGCAACTTAAAATATGATTGTTTATTAAAAAAACACGGATTTTTATAAAAAAAAAAATGTATGAAGAATGATGCAGAGAGATATTTTAAAGTCCTTAGACTGTTTTTTTTTTTGAATTTCATAAGAATAAGGTCAATAATGAAGAAACCACTGGGGTCCCTAAACGACCCCCATCGGCAGAGAAGTATTTTTCTAGTCTCCGAGCCGCGAGAGTTAATTAAGACAACGTTTAATATTAATAATAAACTGATTTGTTTTCTTTTTTCTTAAACAAATATTGGAGAAAGTTATCTAATAGGAAGTTTTTTTTTAATTTTGCTTAATTTTATAAGGAAGACATTCAATTCCTGAAAAGGATCAGTTCCCAACGTGTGAGTTTTTTTCATCGTCGACGACTTTGTATTATAAAAGCTTGTTTCTGGCAACACGTGCTGGCTGGCGTCACCAAAAGCCTACAAAATAAACTTTTCGAAAGCTTAGAAAAGCTTCTAATTGAATCTCCAGATGGCCAACCTTTTTTCTCCCGCACCCGAACCCGACATTTATCACAGGGATTTGAAATCTCTACCAAAAAATAGGCGAGCAATAATATTGCATGTTTGAATATTAGTTCTTTTAACTTCTTTACTAATTGGTATTCCATGACTATGTGTAAATGAATGAATCATAATACATTATTATCGAAAAATTAATTCATTTTGTCTATACTTTTCAACTCTTTCTTCCAATATTAACTTTACTTGAATATCGAATAAAAAAGTTTGACTGAACTAAACAATTTTTATCAATTTAATAGTCAAAGGCTTATTTTTATTTGACGTATAATATTAATATATATTTGGATGTCCTTAATTTTTTGCAACCATTTGATTCTATGGAGTCATATTCTTCTTTAACTTTTCCGGTTCTAAGCTTAAGAAATGCGACCCCAATACCCACATTTTCTTAAATATCTATTTTAATATGGGTGATACAATGTTTATAATTAAGGTATTCTTATATCATAGTTTTTTGGACCTTTTGTAGTTTATATAAATACGATAAGACAAGAGATAAGCGCCCGCTTATCAGCGATCGTTTGTAAGATAACTAGACTGAACGCCGCTCAGCAATGCTCGCCAGTAGCACATTGACATTTGAACTGAAACCACGTATATTTTACGCGCAACTTAAAATATGATTATTTATTAAAAAACCACGGATTTTTATAAAAAAAATGTATGAGGAATGATGCAGAGAGATATTTTAAAGCCCTTAGACTATTTTTTTTTTGAAATTCATAATAATAAGGCCAATAATGAGGAAACCACTGGGGTCCCTAAAAGACCCCCATCGGCCGAGAAGTATTTTTCTAGTCTCCGAGCCGCGAGAGTTAATTAAGACAACGTTTAATATTAATAATAAACTGATTTGTTTTCTTTTTTCTTAAACAAATATTGGAGAAAGTTATCTAATAGGAAGTTCGTAGTAGGTAAAAAATAAAATTAATAAAGTTTTTTTTTAATTTTGCTTAATTTTATAAGGAAGACATTCAATTCCTGAAAAGGATCAGTTCCCAACGTGTGAGTTTTTTTCATCGTCGACGACTTTGTATTATAAAAGCTTGTTTCTGGCAACACGTGCTGGCTGGCGTCACCAAAAGCCTACAAAATAAACTTTTCGAAAGCTTAGAAAAGCTTCTAATTGAATCTCCAGATGGCCAACCTTTTTTCTCCCGCACCCGAACCCGACATTTATCACAGGGATTTGAAATCTCTACCAAAAAATAGGCGAGCAATAATATTGAAAGTTTGAATATTAGTTCTTTTAACTTCTTTTCTAATTGGTATTCCATGTGTAAATGAATGAATCATAATACATTATTATCGAAAAATTAATTCATTTTGTCTATACTTTTCAACTCTTTCTTCCAATATTAACTTTACTTAAATATCGAATAAAAAAAGTTTGACTGAACTAAACAATTTTTATCAATTTAATAGTCAAAGGCTTATTTTTATTTGACGTATAATATATATATATATTTGGATGTCCTTAATTTTTTGCAACCATTTGATTCTATGGAGTCATATTCTTCTTTAACTATTTCAATCGAAAAAAGAGCAGCCAAGTAACTTCCAGTTCTAGTACAAAACAACCTTATATTGAATTAACCTGTTATAATTGATGCAACTCATTAGTTAATCATTTCTTAATGTAAATGTCATTTGTATTACCATATTGTTTGTTTGTTTTTCTATCATCCCCTCCCTGCCTCTCATTTTTATTATAATATATCAGAATAGTAAAATTGAAATCATTCGTACCTCAGCAAGCATTTAAGAAAGTAGTCTGTCTGAGGATGCCTCACACGTGTCACAGTTTGTAGGACAATACGTGGAATAATCTAAGTTATTTTATATTAAAATAAATTCCACAAAGTTACCGCCGAATTCATCGAAAGTATTTAAAATAGTACCATTTATAGTTCTTACTGAAACTGTGTTTAAAATATCTGCATTTAAGCTTTAGAAATGTGCCAAGCTTTTGATTCCCTTCATAGTATACTCGAGAGTTCTCGCTCACTCCAGAGAAACGGCATTTAGGGATTGCCCCTCAAAGCTTCACGTATATGACCTGTGATATTTTACAAAGCCGACACTGGATTTTACTTCAAACATGAAATTTGTAGGCAGGTCGACTCTGTGTTGCCAAATTATTACGTTTTGTGATGACACTGGGATTAGGCACAGCAATATTTTGTGTTTCGTTCATTTTTAAGTCTTATTTTATATTAATATTTAAACAAACAAATGGGTGGTTTTTATTCGTCATTTGTGTAACATAAAAAAAATATTTTTTTAAAATTATGATATCAAAAAGGATATTGGAAAAGAAATAGGAAATAACCCACAGTTTTTTCAAAAGATCTTTTTTTCGATAATCACATTGTATTCAACTTGATACACGTTCTATCAAAAAGATGTGAGCTGAAAATGTCGAATTAATATTAAAATTTAGCTTTTATTTGCGATCAGGAGAAAAGACTTAAAAAAGGTTTTTCTTTTTAAATATATTAAATAAACATTAGATGAAGTCATTTAAAAACCACTTTATCATTATTCATGCACTTCAAGGTTGTGTATATTTCATAATTCGCATTTGGCTTAAAATCATCAAAAAACGTTTTTTGTATCTTCTGTAAATTTTGTTATGTGTGGGTTAAGTCCTTTTTCTTTTCCATAGACGATATATAAATAGCTTTACACACTGACAGAAGCTAATAAAAGTTAGCTTTTCTTTCAAATGGTAGTAAGAAATCTTTTCTTAATATTTTATTTTGTTAGCTTTTTTGTTGACATATCTGAAAAAAAAATGTATATTTAGAACACGTTGTTTTTCGTTTATATAATAATACATGTTTTAAATTGTTAATGGTGCCTTTTCTCTAAGATATAATAATATTATTATCTTAATAAAAACACAATAATCCTTTGTACTTCATTCCACTTTATTTAATATGTCAGGACCGGTTTCGCTCATTACGAGCATCGTCAACTGACGATGCTCGTAATGAGCGAAACCGGTCCTGACATATTAAATAAAGTGGAATGAAGTACAAAGGATTATTGTGTTTTTATTAATATAATGCCTTTCCACCAAGTATTGACAGTGAACACCCTAAAAGTGAATATTATTATCAACTGATTACCGAAATAATGATAAAATTAATAATATCTTTGTAATATACAAAATATTACCGTTTACTTCAGAAAGGAAATAGTAAAATAAAAGTTGAAAATATTTTATTTTGACAGTAATATATTTATAAACGATTTCAAAAGCACCAAGCTTAAGTAATGGTGTCATATATTATAAACATCATGAAGAACTATGAATATTGATTTAAATATATGGAATACCCGTTTGTACATCATAATGCTTAATTATAATGTTTTTTTAATCACATGGATAGTAGAAATGATTTTTTTCGGCCACTTTAATCTTTTGATGGCTTTATTGCAATTGTGGGGTTATAATGGAAAACGTACAATTCTCCAAAATGAGCGATATTGAGTAAGGTATGTAGATAGGGTAATTCAAGCCTAAGAAATCGATGAATCATATTGGTTTTAATATAAAATGTCTAAAAAACTTGGAAATCATATTTTTACTGAACGTAAAGTTTGTTAAAGTTTTATTGCAATCAGATCAGCGGTTTGGCAGACCATAGAGTACAAACAAACAGACATTCATTTTTATATATTAGATCAGTGTCTGCAAAACTGTGTGCCGCAAGAAGTCTCAGGTGTGCCGCGGGGAAAGAAGCCTTAAAAATGTTAATTTTAAATAATGTGTATTCATTTAAATTTTCTTCAATTTTAAATAAATTCAACATCTACTCATTCAAACAAATATTTGTCACGTTCATAAATAGCGGTCAATGTGACACATTTTCTACATTTTTTTTAACAAGCGTTTTTATTTGGTGTGCCGTAGTACTAGTCCTACTCACCAGTGTGCCGTGAAGTATAAAAGTTTGGCAGACACTGTATTAGATAATAAGGAAAATGTCGCGACATAAAAGTATTTTCGTACATATTTAATACTCTTTCAAAGTCGAATCGTAGCAATGTTCCACTATCTCAGCAAATATGCTTTGATCTCATTCTTCTAGTAAAACCACGCTTTCCGATTGGCGAACGCCGCATCCGGTTAATATTTAAAAGCACTCTGACAGCGTCGCGACGCCCGGATCGCGGCTCGTTGATCATCGCTGGCCACAAATCCGACGCCAGGATTTACGAGCGGCGGATACATTTTCAGGATACCGGGAACAATAATGCACCAGAATTATTGGCTGGCTGTTATGACGCACAGTGGGACAAATAAATAAACGGTGTGAAAAAAAATATTTTTAAAGCATTGAAAATGTTTAATAATTATATTTATAAAACATATTGTAACTGTAACTGTTAACGATTTAAATGCCGGCCAATCTTTGAGTTAAGGAGAGCAATGTGTTAAAATTTAACCTCTGTTAATGTTTCTATGTAATTAAGATTAAATCTGGAAAAGCAAACTATTCAATAATAATTACAGAACATAAACGTTGTCTCTCAGTTTTCCCATTTTTTTTTGAAACGTAAATAACATTTGAATTATTTTGATTCTGTACTCTTCCATAAGTTTTGTCGATAACGACCCGTGTTTCGCCTTTCGGCATCTTCGGGTTTTTTCAAGTGCACAAATGTACTTGAACTGAATCAAAATAATTCAAATTTGATATTGAAGTTTCATCAAGCTTACCTTCAGTTGAAGTTCCAAGTAAATAGAATATTTTTTCAAAAATTTTATAAAAAATGATATTACGTTAACAAATAAATCTATGATTTTCTTTTCATTATAGAATAACACACAATTTTCCTTTACCAATTCTATAGTTGAATAAATGATGAAGGCCCATAGCAAATAGTTAAGGATATTCACAAATACTGAAAAATAATCATTGATTATTTTATATGGTTTTGGAAAAAAACTAAAAGAACTGTATTTTATTTTTATATTTTTTATCTTAATTATGTTATCAAAGAATGTTCTCGTCGCTTAATTAAAACCACTGAAAATAAAATGTTGAGTCAATTTTCTAACGGTAGCTTTTTGAAATATATACTACAAATACAAACCATTTATCGGTATATATTCTTAGCTAATTGTAATTAATCGTTTTAGGCCAGCAAATGTTTTAATTTCACTGACTGTACGAAAAATTTATTGACCGGGCAATTATCAAAACAGATGTATGTGCAGCGGTCGCAAGTGGTCTACAAGCAAATACTCGTCGTAGCTGCTACGGGTTACGAGCTACGACTGCTACGATCTATGGTTACGGCCGACTAATCCACCCGGGGTGATAATACTTCTGCGTTAATCTCAGCTCTACTTTACTCCAACCAAATAATAAACTCAGGTGACCATGTTTAAAACGGCGGCTTTTTATGATGAATTTTCTCTTTGTAAAACTATGTAAAGAGTTGTATCTCCCTCTCTCTCACTGTAAAAATTGTTGTATTTAATACGCAAGGCATAAGTTTCAACAACTGGCGTTCAATGTCGGGTGGCAATTTTTATTCAGTATTACATATAAATATAGCAAAAGTTGGCAATTCATTTGATAAAAATATGTCTACTGTGTGAAAGTTGAATCGTTCAAATTATGTACATTTGCACAAGTTTTGTCACTAACTACCCGGGTTGTGCCTTTTGACATCTTCATTCGTTTGAGTGTACGGATGAATTTGAACTAGCGTTTAGTAAATAAATGTATCGTGCTCATATAAGAAATAAATTTATCACTGAGTTTAAGACTATTGGTGGCGAAATAGATTATCTTTAGTAGGGATTTGATTTTAATGACGTTCTATTAGATTGGGGAAATATATTGTCTTTGTAGGTTTTGAAAATTTCATAAATTAAATATAAAAATTCTACCATGTGCTCCGTTATACTAACGTGTTTTGCTATAAGATTTAATTTTAATTTAAATACATTTATACTTGATAAACATGTCGCCTGCTGTGGCCCAGTTGGTTAAAGCTTGCTCTACCGATCACGCAGGTCTGGGTTTGATTCCCGGTCAGATCACAGTGAATTTGAGAATTATTCAATGCAAAGTTGTGATCGAAGACTGGGTGTTGGTGATGTCAATTCACATAATTTCCTCTCCTCCCATACTTCTGATCTTTTAATAACTGGGTGTAGCAATAGCGATTAGCCAACCACTAGTCCTGTTCTAGCCTTATCCTTCTGACCCTACTACTCACTTTAAAAAAAGTGAGGTTGAGCGACTGAGTAACAAACAGTTCTTCTGTTGAGATATCTCCATTAGGAGGCCATACGCTCCACACTGGGAGCGGACATGGATAAAAAAAATACCTGATGAATTTCTATACCATCAAAATGTTTGGTAAAAGCGATGCGCTAACGTGGTTTTTATTTAGCATCACAGCTTAAAAATTAAACAATTCAGAAAATTCTAAATATCAGAATCAATCTTTACAAAATCAGTAAAGATTCTGGCGTACGCAGATGACATTGATATCACTAATTTTTAACTACTGGCAAGTAACATTAAATAGATAACTTCATTCTTAACCACTGATTCAACAAAATAATTGATTGGTTTTTATATCTTTAATCCTAAATAAATATCAAGAATATTGTAAGCAACTTAATTAAAAGAATAGTTTTAAGAAACAAAATACGTTTCTATTCTAATAAGTTAACTCTTTCCACTTATCACAAATTACCAAAGATCACACATAAAAAACCCTGATATGTTCTCACGATAAGCTGTTATGACTGTCATAAGTTAAAAGTGTTTTCAAAAAGGCGTTTTGTCTGGTTTCTACGACGACGAAATTGACACAACCATGAGAATATTTACCTCTATGGAGAGGCAGACATTGTCAGATTTGTTCAAATCAACGCCTACGATGGGCCGGACGTAATATATCACGCATAGGTGAGTGTAGTACAAAACGACTCCCATTTTCTGCTCAAAATTGAAAGACATTGGATGATTGGAGAGCAACGAGATTTAACAGGCAAAAGCTAAGTGTTTGGTGTTAGATGATGAAGGATCAAGAAGTTTAGAAGTGAATAAATGATGGAGCCAAGTTTCTTCATGGAAACTTGCAATTTTTCCATCGACTCTTGATAGTTTTGTTTAAAAATCTCTAGTATTTATGAATGATTAATTGATGTAAGTTTTTATTTGGAGCAAATTAATGAATCTATGAATTTAATTTTACTGAAGAAAGACAAAATAATTATCATACAGTCACTCAATAGAAACTTTAAAATGACGCTGAAATTTGTGTTGATGATGGTGTCTTGTTTTTTTTACAAGACAAGTGCTTATAGTTTCTATCCTTTTTATCTTTATTCTATGCATTAAGCATTTTATTTTGGGTTTGTTGGTGACCTTCACTCGTTGATGGTTCAAAGTTCTTTTTGACGTTGTAAAGGCATCTTTGTCTTTCTTCTTCTGGTCTGAGCTACTGGGTTCACAACCTATTTGAGGTTTATATAACTGAATATTTGATTGAGAGTATGCATATTTTCAAACATGACATTTACTGTTAAGATATTGAGTTAAAGATTGACAAATTCAAATCAGTGTTGCCCAATATGATTAAATCCACTAAGATTTGGTATTATCCACCAAAGCCGAACAAGAAAAATAGTGAATTGATTGCCGCAAACGTTTTCATGGTAGAAAATTCAATAGAATTTATTCAAAAATCACTTCCCAAAGAAAACATTTTTCGATTTGCAAACTGAAATGCGAGTATAAATTGATTTGTGGATTAGTTTCGCTCGTGGAAGTTTTTATTAAAAAAAATATATTACATCGCGAAAAAAACGCGAATGAAAAAATTACTGTCAGTAACAGAGAATATCAAGTTTCACTCGGGTCGTATAGTGGAGTGCTTTTCTAGCATGTGAAAAAAACATTACTTGCAAAAACTTGAAGAGCGCGCGAAGAAAAAAAAATGAAAATTTTTCGCCTATCCGATAAACAATTCGCTGGTTTATAATGCGATATTTTCCAGAGCGGGGAGGCTTTTATAAAGCATTAAATAAGGGCGGATAAGCTCTAAGAAAAAACGGTTTATAAATTAAATATAACTCACATGGACTTAAAAGGAAATTTACTGAATTTTTCCGCTGCTAGGGGATGGATATTTTTTTAGAACGGTGACAAAGAGTCGAAAAAAATAAATGCAATGGACACACTTTTGTGAAAGGTAATGAAGCTTAATATCATTTACATAATATAACACGCAAAGGATATTTTTGCCATTATTCCATTGAAATAATTTAAATGTTCAACCATTTTCAAGTTATAATTACTGCCAATATTATAACCACGAAAATTTTAATTTGTATTTAAATGATTGTCATTATTGTTGATTTTTTTACAATTTCGTGTGTTGTTTTTTTAAAATATATTTCAAAACTGTACTACTCGTTAAATATGATCTTTTTGATGGATTCAGCGGTTCATAAAATAAGGTTGAATCATTTTTAGACTTCAATCTTCAAATCACATACATTTTAAGTCACGAAAAAAAGTCACAACGTGTAACATAATATAAAAACGTAATAAATTGTATTTTATATTGTTAGTTTATATATATACATATATTTTTTATACTGTGATTATTTTTCAATCGATCACCAGAAAGTTTTCGACACTTGCTAATCGATTCGCTGATTAAGATAGGTTCAGAGTTTTTTTTATTTTCATATTTCGTTTGATATTCCGGAAAAAGACATTTTTTTAAGTTTCCAGCGTGGTCTACCTCGCCTACTTTCGATTCAGTGCAAATAAAAGTAAAATCATTCTAGCACTACGTCTGTCTGGATTATCAAATAAAAAACTTGCATTTTTAATCTTTTACATCAAACTTCTATATAAAAAAAACTTTACTTATAACAAAAATGAATATATGAAGACCATAGATTGTGTTTTAGGTTTCCATAAATATTGCTTAACAACATCAGAAACACTTACCGGCTTCCATCAAAACAATTTATAGTCTCATAAAATAATTTGAGCAAATTGTATTGCCTTCTAGAACTGAATGGTTCCAATAATTTATAAAAAAAATACTTTTAGTAAATAATATTGTATATAAGACAGTTCACCATTATTGAACTTAATTTCCTTTGATATCTACTGTCTTCAATATAAGTAACACATCTGTAATTAGTACTACTAATGCTCGTTAGAGGTAAAAACCCCCCCTCCTTGCGTTCAATGAAAAAAAACTTTTTTTTATTGAATAACTTAACTTAAAACTGGGTATAAAAGGAGCAATGAACTAACCACTTTTAGAGTGTTCGCTGTCAATACTTTGTGGAAATGCATTACAGTAATAAAAACATGATATTATTTTGTACCCAATTCCACTTTATTTAAAAGGTCAGGACCGTTGACAATGCTCGCTTAAATAAAGTACAAAGTAATATTGTGTTTTTAAATTTGAATCGTTCAAATTATGTACACTCCGACACATTTTGTCACTAACGACCCGGGTTTCGCCTTTCGGCATCTTCAGGCGGTCAAGCGCACGGATGAACTTGAACTGACGTTTAGTAAATAGATGTTTCGTGTTTATATATTAAATAAATGTATCACTGAGTCTAAAGCCATTGCTGGCGAAAAGCATAAGTTCATGGGAATTCCCAAAGATTTGAGTAGTGAGTGGTTTTAAAAATTATATTTATTTGTTTGTCGGAAAAGGTTTTATGACTATATTTATATAGGGTACAGAAGTGGCGACCCCTTCAGTTGAAATCTTAAATTATATAATGAGACGATATAGGTTTTTAAATTATCGAATTCGAGTGTATATTAGGCAAAATTATTTTTCTCAAAAACACGCAGTATCTCTGGGACATATTAAAGATGTATTTTCGCGGTATTCAAGTGGTTAAGTAGGGATTAATGATGAATCTTACAAAAATGTATAAAACAAAGTAATGTATACGTTGTATCGGTGCCAAAATTGACACGCTTTTCAGCAATAAATGTTAGTGCTTTATTGTTTTCAGAAAGCAGAGCATTTTTGTTTGGCCCGTATGGTTCGCCGCTAAAAATCAACTAATCAGCGAGTACTTGTAAAACTTTGAAGCTCACAAAGCCCATGCTGCGGGCTTTACATAATGTACAAACAACTACCTGTGTGTGTGTATTTGATAATTAATTTCAAAGCAAACACGAATTTCAAATAAATGTTTGTTTATATTTCATAGTTGAAGGTGCGTGCGAAAGATGGGGGTAATATAGCGTTTTAATTTGGACTAAATTGACTTTGTGCCGTAACACAGTACTTCTCAAACTTTAAAAAAAAAAATCCATGTTCGCTTCCAATGTGGAGCATATGACCTCCTAATGAATGTATTTCAACATGTTTATTACTCAGTCGCTCAACCCCTCTCTTTTAAAGATTTTTATTTTAAACCATGTCCGCTCCCAATGTGGAGCATATGGACTCCTAATGGAGTTTATCTCAACAGAAGTGTTTCTACGAGAACTGTTTGTTACTCAGTTGGTCAACCTCTCTTTTTCCAAAGAGAGTATGGATACAGATAATATAAGGGATAAAAGGATAAAACTAGGACAAGACTAGTGGTTAACTAAACGCTCTCGCTACGCCCAGTTATTGAATGATCGGAAGGGTGAAAGGGATTTTTTTTTAAATCACTAGCACCCATGCCTTCGAACAGAGATCGATTAATGGATCGAAAAAATACTGTTCGTACTGGGATTCGAACCCGTGAGATCCGGCACGGAATCTTCAACGTTAAACGCTGCGCCATATGAGCCGAGATTGCTATGTTACGGCCCCTAAATCTGTAAAAAAATCCATGGACACTCCGAAAAAAATATATTTTGGTCGTATTTTTTTTTATTTAGCTTAATTACATATTACTGTTAAAACATGTGTATGATTAATTACAATAAAAAATATGGACACGAATGCATGTTTTTACATAAAAAATCAATATCTGCGTCAATGTTAAAAATGGTTAATCGCAAGGAATCTTGAAGTCTTTGTGATCTTTGCATGTGCCCATTTTTTAACCCCTAACATGCTATCCTAAAAAAAAATACGTTCCCTGCCATGATGGCATCTCAGTTTCACTGTTTATTGACAGTATTTAAACCTAAGTTAGAAGCTAACAAATAATTTGAAAAATGTATATATGCTAGAATACCTAAAATGATAAATACTTATTGACAGTATTAAGAGAAATATTGAATGATTTAATGACTCAACTATTTACGATTGCATCATGGGCTTGGAGGTGGAGGATTTAAAAATAATGACAAAAATTCTGTTTTACATATGTATTAAATGTAGTCGTAAAAGGAAAAAAAATCTTCAATGCTTTTTTTTCAACCAATGGATATTTTTGCTGTCGCTTTATCCAAAATTCTGAGATACTTTTCTCATTAAACTCTGCTTAGAGCAAATAAACTGAATATTTTCGTGGACTCTGGTTTGGGAAGCACTGCTCTAACATACAATCAGTACACAGTAAAACCAGATAAATCGCGTAATAAAAACATTGTTATTTGTCTTGATTTAAGTATAATCAATATTTAATTTATACTCGTTCGAAATTCAATGTACCAACAATTACTTTCAACTTTGCTCATTTCCGAGTCATTCGAAATTAGTTCGTCCCGCAAAAGCCTGTGAAATCTCCTTTTAGAGATGTGAATCTGTGTAACTAGTATTTCTTAATTGGTTATATACTAATAAAACTCGAATTGAATAATTATTTTTTATTAACTTATACATTTGTCCCATACGAAATCTTTTTTAATAAATTTTATAAACTGTGCTTGAATTTTAAAAGAATCTTGAACTATGTGTATAGTTTTTTTTTACCATACTTACACTAAATGTGAAGTGTATGTTCTCTTACAACAGTGTATTGCAACAAAAAAATACACGAGACCTGCATGTAAGTTAGTTGCTCAACCTCTTTTTTTTCAAAGAGAGTAGATGATAAAAGGATATAGCTAGGACAAGACGGACAGTTGGCTAATCACTTTGTCTACTCAACAATTTAGGATTGAATGGGAGGTAGAGAGTTTTATAATGTTTATATTTTTTTTATGATAATCAATGATAATCTTTTTAAGTAATAACTTAAAACAACAGTTAAATATATGAAATAAAAATGCTGATATCTCTTTATGATGAGTTATTATTTTTTTAATTAAAATTTTAGGCACAAATATGAAGTATAAAATGTACCTTTGCAACTACTACTCTAAGCATGAAATACCAAAAATTGTCGAATAACTATTTTACCATATTTAACTTTTAGTTTTTTTGAAATCTGTTTGAGTAGAATTTTTAAAGGAAAACGAACAAGCAATTTATCACAAAAATCTTCCATAATCAATGAATCTACGAAAACTTGACATCCGAAGTTTTAAATCTATGTTTTAGGTCAAGAGACCAACGAGAATACTTGCTGTATTCATTGTATGAGCGTATTTTACTACTGTTATGTACTAGTTCGACTAATCCTATAGTCTAAGTGGTGTCGTTGAAGGAAGTCTATTTTTTACATCAGGCTGATTTGACTGATGCACTTGCGGTCGGAGTGATGTTGTGTTTGGATGATGCTGTGTTAGTAATGCTAGTGCTGATAAGTGGTGTTGTATGGCGATGAGTTGGTTAGCTTACGCTACGGTTCCAACTAGTAAAGCCAGTACTTCGTTCAGATTCGTTCTTCTGTTCGGACGAGTCGTTTGGTTTGATTGTGGGACGGTTTTTTTTAATTTTTCAATTAATATATAGATATTAGTAAAAAAAAACACAATATTCCTTTGTACTTCATTCCGCTTTATTTAATATGTCAGGACCGGTTTCGCTCATTACGAGCATCGTCAACATATTAAATAAACTGGAATGAAGTACAAAGGAATATTGTGTTTTTACTTTTATAATGCCTTTCCACCAAGTATTGACATTGAACACCCTAAAAGTAATTAATAGATTAAAATTTTAGAGTACTTACTAAGATTTCTTTACAATTAAGACGATGTATCTTTGTAGAAGATTTTTTTAGAATAGGTAAGTAGTAAGGGAGCAATATTATTTGTTTATATAATTTTAAACTAATATAAACATTGATTTGTGATCCTTTTTAAGTACTCACGCATTGTTTAATTAAAATACTTTACTTACGGGTATTTAAAACCGTGTAATACGACACCCCTAATTCCACCACAGCCTTATCTCGACTCCTCCACAATGGACGGTTATTGCCGTTCTCTTTGGCTATTCGCTAAATTAGTTATTCTTTAATGGAATTACTTCTCTGTTTTACCTGAAATTCAAATGATTGTAAAGGTATTGTTCGGCTACGTTGATAAAATTATGATCGTATTATAATTGCGGGGGGGTGCTGTGACGCTGGGTGAGAATATAAAGCTTTTGGGGGGTTAGAAAGCGCCTCGTTTCAAATTACTCTGCTTTTAAGTTTAACACTTATTATAAATGTGCAAGATTAAGTGATTATGAACACTGAATTGTTAAGTGGAAATGCAAACGGGTGAAATTTCGAGGGAAGATAATTGTATAAAAAGAAATCTATAATTATTTCCTTCGCGATAAAGGTTATTTATTCTTTGTTACGTCTTGTTCGCATATCAACGTTTATTTTTAATATAATTACGATTTCGACTGAAGGTGCTTGGTGGAATTTCAATATTAAATTTGAATCTTTCAAATTACGTACACTCCCACCCGGTTCGTAAGTGACAAAATCTGTGGGAGTGTACATAATTTGAACGATTCAAATTTAGTTTATTTTTAAGTCAAATTCACTTAATTTAGTTGATTTATATAACATAATATGCTAAATATGTATTAAAGTTCATTATTAGTGTCATATTCAATAATTTGTTATATCAGTGACTCACTTTTAGGGTGTTCACTGTCAATACTTGGTGGAAAGGCATTATATTAGTAAAAACACAATATTCCTTTGTACTTCATTCCACTTTATTTAATATGTCAGGACCGGTTTCGCTCATTACGAGCATCGTCAACTGATAAGAAATATAATTTAACAAATAAACTTTTAATATAATTGGTAATTTCTTTTCAATGCCAATTGTTGTTTATAACTGTTAATTTTTGTATAAATAGCATTGTTAAATTATATTTCTTATCAGTTGACGATGCTCGTAATGAGCGAAACCGGTCCTGACATATTAAATAAAGTGGAATGAAGTACAAAGGAATATTGTATTTTTACTAATATATCAGTGACTATATTTTATTTACATGATCATAGCGTATGAATAGCTTTTCAAACTGGATTTCAAACTAAAAGTACTTTGATTAGTTTTTACTTTAAACATTTAATTTTTGCATAATACGATTAAAAATACAACTTAATGGTATTGTCCAAACAATTTGTCATTTCAGTGACATTTCGTAAACTGTGTAAGATAGTCATTGGAAGATTTGATTTTTCAATATCTCTTTGTGTTAATGAAAGTTAAATGATGTCTCATACATATTTAAAGTAGTTTTGGCATACAATAATTATATGAAAACACTTTTGAACTACCGTTTTACTAAAATCAAATTGCGTTTTATTTATGTATAGTATTAAGATAAAAACAACAATGAAAATCATACAGCTTACGATTTGATTAAAAAAATTGAGAATTCTTAGTAATGTGAATCCTGCTTTGTAGTTGTATGAACCACAAGAGGAATGAAGCAAGAGTTACTTAAATGATGCACTTATTACCATATTTTTTTTATTACAAGTCAACGAAGAATAAACGTCAGCCTTATTGAAATTAAATGCCGATATACAAAAACAATACCATAGATTCTGACGATTCACAATATAATAGAAGTAAACTTTTTGGCTGCAGCCAAAGTTTAAACAAATAAGTAAATAAGTGGTCGAGTGGTCAACGTTGTTGGCTTCGGTTACGGAGGTCTCGGGTTCCAATCCCGGTACGGACAGTTTCATAAAATTGATTTTTCAATCGATGTATGAATTTCAGTTCGAAGGCATGGATGTATGTAATGTCTTGAACTTCCCCCTCTCACCCATCCTATCCTATGAACGGAGCGTATCGAGAGCGATTAGCTAACCACTAGTCCTGTCCTAGCCCTATCCTTCTATTCCTACTCTCTTTAGTAAAAGAGAAGTTGAGCAACTGAGTAACAAGCAGTTCTCGTAGAAACACATCTGTTGAGATAAACTCCATAATGAGTCCATATGCTCCACATTGGGAGCGGACATGGTTTAAAAAAAAACGTAAATTAAATTGATGATTAAAATAAGTTTAAAAAAAAATGGCGCAGGTAAATCATATTCCTGTTTAAATGGCTGTTAACAAATAGTTGTTTTTCTCAGTCATGTAGATAACTTGACGTTATAATATGAAGATGACAATGTTTTTGAAACAGATTTAATGAAATGCACGTATTCATCGTTTTAAAACATCCAACTTTGAAACTGAAAAACAGTAATTGTAATTTTGTTTCTATAGCAGATAAAATAATGCAATTGAAAGAAATTCCTCTCTACTCTATAAAACTCGTGTTACACGAAACATAAACTTGTGCTTCCCGCAAGAGTGGTTGAAATGTTTTTCTTTTGTATTCAAAAGGAGTTAATTTGTCAACAGTTCTTACAAAAAATATAACATGACTGTTTCCGTAAAAACTTTTCTTTATAAATTTATTTCTTTCTAAAATAATTGAAAGAAATTATTTGTTAAAGCAAAATCGAACCATCTGTGTTGGATAACGTGACATTTAAAAACCGTATCGTTGGCTTCCATGACGGAATCTTATCTCTGTACAAACAGCTTTTTTTCAATCGATTTATCAATTTCTGTTTGAATGTATGGAGTACCGCCCACACTTCCAATCAAAAAATAACATTTAGAGAGAGCGATTAGCTAACCACAAGTCTTACATTAATCCTACTCTTGCTTTGTCTACTCTCTTCGTAATAATGTGAGGTTGAGCAACTGAGTATCAAGCAGTTCTCGTACAAAAACGTCTGTTGAGATATTTCCAATAGAAGGCCTTAGCTTAGAAGCAGAACAAGATTTTTAAAAAAATGTGATTGGAATATTGTTTCATTGAAAAAATGGCATATGACCGGCCTCACATGAAATGGTTTTATGCTTACTCATCAATTTCAGAACTGAATTCACATGTATATTAAATTATTTTTTAAGAAAGATTTTAGAATTTTTCGTCGACTTTAGTGCAAAAATTGTTCATCCAATTATGTAGGCAAAGAACTGTTTTTAAATGTATTACATTAATATAAGATGGCATCAATGTGTTTTTTTAAAGATGTCAACAACCATCTTTGAGAAATTAACGATGCTTTTAAGAATTTGAAAATAATAAGAAAGACACTCTTAGTAAAATTGTTTAATAACCAACATCGCTTTCTTGATTTTTTTTCCTAACCAATATGAAATATGATAAGTATAAGGTAAGTTTTAGGAGTCGAACCTTTGCCAAATTAAATTTCTCTAAAATTTCATTCATATCCAAAGCTCTATGAAGATAAACTTTTGGAAATAGGGTAAGACACGACGTCGGGAAAACTAGACCTTAAGGAGAGCAAAAATCTCGAGCGGCGCGCAGACCAAGTGAAATATTCCGGGAATGTTTTGTGTTCATTTAGAGGGAATTAAATTTTGAGAGCAGCGTTAGGTCACTCCCAAACAATGCGTGGAAAATTTCATTTTGAAAGTTTCCCTATTTATTACGAGGGAGAGTGTCAACAAGAAAACTTCCAGCCTTATCGCAATTAATTGCTACAGAGTTAGGCAGGAGCCTGCCTTTCCTCGAGAATCGGAGCGATTCGGATAGATATTGCTAAACTACTATTAAAACTAATTTTAGTTTGGCTAATCTAATAGCTGGAGTTGTTTTGTATATCAAATTCTCTTGCTAGTAATATGTATACATGGCAAACTTATATTTTCTCTAGTTATCCAGTTTGAAAAATATTAAATAGTTTTTCTTTGGAATTTTATTTCAACTATTGAGCGTCTTAAAACTATCAGTATTTATTTTATTTCTTTTTATTTTAATTCTTGATATGTTTCAAAAATATTAAAATAGAATACACTTTTTGTATAAAATTCTAAATATTTGCTTTTTATTCAATATATTTTATTGTTTTGTTTATTTATTCGCTTTTTTTTTGTAGCATTTGCTTAATTTCTGGCCATGTGAGGAAAAATAAACGTTGAACGAAAGAACTAAAATACTTTTCCACCTTATTACAATGGAATTCTACTAAGTTAATACCAATTCAATCAATGTAATATATGAATTTTAAGTTTTTTTTGTTTATAACTAAAATAATTAAAATAAAAAACCTTCATGAATAAATCTTAATTATTTTATATATTCCGTATCTCTTCTAAGCCAATATATATAGCAAAGTTATTGTAAGCTTAAACATGGTATTGATAAAGGCACACGCCGAAATAGCTATCAACTATATATACAAAAATATATTTGTAAAACTAATATACTTTTCTAATTTTTTCTTACCTTATTACAATGGAATACTTCAAAATTAATACCAATTTAATCAATGTAACGAATGAATTAACGGTTTTTTTGTTCACAACTAAACGTTCCTTTATACTTAGTATAAATCTAAAACCTTCAACAATAAATCTTAATTATCTTATCTATTCCGTAATAGTTTCCTGATGATTTTATCACACTTAATTATTTTTAATTTTTTTTATAAAACCTTTTCAGATAGCATCGCATCATTATTAAGTTACTTCTAGCACGCCATCATGTCTGAGCGACTCGCCTCTGCTTGGTCGCTGGCACCATGTTAGTTTCCTTACGTGTTGGCAGTGGCCCTTAAATTGGTTTAATAGCGCCACTTTGAGTATGGCAACTCGGCAACACAAGCCAACATCACATATTGGTCTCGTAATTTCATTACTAGAGTCAATAATGACGTCGAGGGAAACATCCGAGGAATATTCAGGCTTGAACTATTTCCGAAACAGAACGGTAATAATGTCAGCTACAGTGTGGCTACTGTTTTTAAGTGTCATAGCCATAGCTAATAAGTTAAGCCAGCTCTATATTTCAGTAAACTTACAAAGACTGTATTGTCGAAGTTTAAATCACGAAGTGGTAATAGTTTTGAAAGATTAGAAGTCATAAAAGCTCTGTTTAATAATAATAAAAGGAAAAAGACGTTACCCAATTTTTCACAATGTATGTATACAACTTGATATACGACCTAACAAAAATATGTAATGTCAATTGTTTTTACACATTTTTATTTCAATTTGTTTTGAATAAATAAAACTGTTTAATTATATTTTTTATCAGTTAATAATGCCCGTCATGAACGAAACCGGTCTTGGTCTTGGTAAATTAAAGTAAAAATAAGTACAAAGGAATATTGTGTTTTTCTTTAAAAAAGCTTAAAATGCCAAATTAGTATATCGACTGTGGAAATGAAAAAGGATGTAACCCACGGTTTTTTTTTGATAATCACAATATATCAAACTTGATACACGTTCTATCAAAAGGATGCATGCTGCAAATGCCTAATCTATATATTAATAGTCGATAATGTCCGTCCGTCCGTCTGTCCGTCTGTCTGTCCGTCTGTCTGTAAATTGTCCCCGATTTCCCCTTCCCCTCCTCCGCCCCAGCCACGCTGTCAACATTTTTTTATTCATACTAAAGAGATACTTTTTTCGTTTGTATATTATGGTCGCGATTTCGCCTATTCGATGACGTCAAGAAAGACGGTCCCCCTCCCCCCCATCCTGCCCCGCTGTCGTCATTAATTCATTTCTTCATTTTTCTCTGACGTCATGAGTGAATTTTTGAAATCATGACATTTTTATTTTATTATGTGTAAAAACAATTAATTTTCAAAAAATATTCTCTCAAGCTGTGGGATTCGATACCATGCCCCAATTTTCATGCGCGACGTTCGGACGGCTTACACACTGATCTATGAATCCACTTGAGAAAAGCGATATAAAAACTTTATATAATTTAAATAATACAAAGCAAAAAAAAAGAACGCGTTTTAAGTGAACTAATAATGACATCTGTGGGTGAAATCTTGCACTAAACGATTTTGAATTCCAAGATTTCCACCTGCAGGGTTGTGAACGGCTATATAGGGCTGCTCAATTATATATAATAATTTAATTAACTATTTATTTATATATATACGAAAAATGGTTGTTAGCAAACTTAAACATTATTCCAAAAATTAAATAATTTACGAGGTCTATTTCTGCTAATAGGAAAAATAATTGTTAGCAAACTTAAACATTATTCCAAAAATTAAGTAATTTACAAGGACTATTTTTGCTACTATGAAAAATAATTGTTAGCAAACTTAAAAATTATACCAAAAATAAAATAATTTACGAAATTTCTGCTTCTAAGAAAAATGGTTGTTAGCAAACTTAAACATTGTTCCAAAAATTAAGTAATTTACAAGGACTATTTTTGCTACTATGAAAAATGGTTGTTAGCAAACTTAAACATTATTCCAAAAATTAAATAATTTACGAGGTCTATTTCTGCTAATAGGAAAAATAATTGTTAGCAAACTTAAACATTATTCCAAAAATTAAGTAATTTACAAGGACTATTTTTGCTACTATGAAAAATGGTTGTTAGCAAACTTAAACATTATTCCAAATATAAAATAATTTACGAGGTCTATTTCTGCTAATAGGAAAAATAATTGTTAGCAAACTTAAACATTATTCCAAATATTAAATAATTTACGAGGTCTATTTCTGCTAATAGGAAAAATAATTGTTAGCAAACTTAAACATTATTCCAAAAATTAAGTAATTTACAAGGACTATTTTTGCTACTATGAAAAATGGTTGTTAGCAAATTTAAACATTATTCCAAAAATTAAATAATTTACGAGGTCTATTTCTGCTAATAGAAAAAATAATTGTTAGCAAACTTAAACATTATTCCAAAAATTAAGTAATTTACAAGGACTATTTTTGCTACTATGAAAAATAATTGTTAGCAAACTTAAAAATTATACCAAAAATAAAATAATTAACGAAATTTCTGCTTCTAAGAAAAATGGTTGTTAGCAAACATAAACATTATTCCAAAAATTAAATAATTTACAAGGACTATTTTTGCTACTATGAAAAATAATTGTTAGCAAACTTAAAAATTATACCAAAAACAAAATAATTAACGAAATTTCTGCTTCTAAGAAAAATGGTTGTTAGCAAACTTAAACATTATTCCAAATATTAAATAATTTACGAGGTCTATTTCTGCTAATAGGAAAAATAATTGTTAGCAAACTTAAACATTATTCCAAAAATTAAGTAATTTACAAGGACTATTTTTGCTACTATGAAAAATAATTGTTAGCAAACTTAAAAATTATACCAAAAATAAAATAATTAACGAAATTTCTGCTTCTAAGAAAAATGGTTGTTAGCAAACTTAAACATTATTCCAAATATTAAATAATTTACGAGGTCTATTTCTGCTAATAGGAAAAATAATTGTTAGCAAACTTAAACATTATTCCAAAAATTAAGTAATTTACAAGGACTATTTTTGCTACTATGAAAAATAATTGTTAGCAAACTTAAAAATTATACCAAAAATAAAATAATTAACGAAATTTCTGCTTCTAAGAAAAATGGTTGTTAGCAAACTTAAACATTATTCCAAAAATTAAATAATTTACGAGGTCTATTTCTGCTAATAGGAAAAATAATTGTTAGCAAACTTAAACATTATTCCAAAAATTAAGTAATTTACAAGGACTATTTTTGCTACTTTGAAAAATAATTGTTAGCAAACTTAAAAATTATACCAAAAACAAAATAACTAACGAAATTTCTGCTTCTAAGAAAAATGGTTGTTAGCAAATTTAAACATTATTCCAAAAATTAAATAATTTACGACGTCTATTTCTGCTAATAGAAAAAATAATTGTTAGCAAACTTAAACATTATTCCAAAAATTAAGTAATTTACAAGGACTATTTTTGCTACTATGAAAAATAATTGTTAGCAAACTTAAAAATTATACCAAAAATAAAATAATTAACGAAATTTCTGCTTCTAAGAAAAATGGTTGTTAGCAAACTTAAACATTATTCCAAAAATTAAATAATTTACAAGGACTATTTTTGCTACTATGAAAAATAATTGTTAGCAAACTTAAAAATTATACCAAAAACAAAATAATTAACGAAATTTCTGCTTCTAAGAAAAATGGTTGTTAGCAAACTTAAACATT
Source organism: Himalopsyche anomala (assembly GCA_031772345.1). NCBI lineage: Eukaryota > Metazoa > Arthropoda > Insecta > Trichoptera > Rhyacophilidae > Himalopsyche > Himalopsyche anomala. The sequence continues at coordinate 19,916,116 of CM062836.1, read as the reverse complement.
ATTCCAAATATTAAATAATTTACGAGGTCTATTTCTGCTAATAGGAAAAATAATTGTTAGCAAACTTAAACATTATTCCAAAAATTAAGTAATTTACAAGGACTATTTTTGCTACTATGAAAAATAATTGTTAGCAAACTTAAAAATTATACCAAAAATAAAATAATTAACGAAATTTCTGCTTCTAAGAAAAATGGTTGTTAGCAAACTTAAACATTATTCCAAAAATTAAATAATTTACGAGGTCTATTTCTGCTAATAGGAAAAATAATTGTTAGCAAACTTAAACATTATTCCAAAAATTAAGTAATTTACAAGGACTATTTTTGCTACTATGAAAAATAATTGTTAGCAAACTTAAAAATTATACCAAAAACAAAATAACTAACGAAATTTCTGCTTCTAAGAAAAATGGTTGTTAGCAAACTTAAACATTATTCCAAATATTAAATAATTTACGAGGTCTATTTCTGCTAATAGGAAAAATAATTGTTAGCAAACTTAAACATTATTCCAAAAATTAAGTAATTTACAAGGACTATTTTTGCTACTATGAAAAATAATTGTTAGCAAACTTAAAAATTATTCCAAAAATTAAATAATTTACGAGGTCTATTTCTGCTAATAGAAAAAATAATTGTTAGCAAACTTAAACATTATTCCAAAAATTAAGTAATTTACAAGGACTATTTTTGCTACTATGAAAAATAATTGTTAGCAAACTTAAAAATTATACCAAAAATAAAATAATTAACGAAATTTCTGCTTCTAAGAAAAATGGTTGTTAGCAAACATAAACATTATTCCAAAAATTAAATAATTTACAAAATTTCTGCTATTACGAAAAATAGTTGTTAGCAAACTAGAACATTATTCCAAAAATAAATAATTTACAATTTAAATACTGCAGGGCAGGGCTGTCGATATACGCCCCGAGATATTTCTTTTACTATCAGAATTTCTGGATTATTCAATAAATAGGTTATTAATTTATTTTTCACGCCAGTAACTTTTCTGACTACTTAAAAATGCAACAAAAATCTCTCCGTTGAGGTCAACGGGCTTACAGCTAGTTAGTATCTAAATTTAGCTTTTAAGTTTGAAAAAGATGACCTTGTAAAAAATTTAAACCAAGATTTTTTTTTTCTTCTACAATTTCTTTAATTAATATTAGATTATGTCAATTAAACACGAGATTAAAAGTCTCAGTGCACTTCAAGGTTGTGTATAATTCATTATTTGCATATGGCCCAAAATCATCAAAACACGTTTTTTTGTGCCTGCTGTAAAATTTGGTATGTGTGGGTTACGTCCTTTTTCTTTTTCACAGTCGATATAAATTTATCTTTTAATTTTCAAAAAAAGGGCCTGTAAAATAACGTGTATCATGTTGTATACATTGTGATTATTGAAAAATGGGTTACATCTTTTCTCTTTTCCACAGTCGATATAAAATATAAGTAAAAACGGTCAGTTTACTTAAAACTTACTTAGAACAATATGCTGCACCTCAATTATATAAAAGAAAATCTCTGTTCTTTACATGTTGTTTCAAGCATGTTTACATTACACACAATATTCGTGACATGGTCTGGCGATATTGTTCATAACGGTTTCCATATTTGCTGGACGCAAGTCTTATAAAAGCCCCAGTTTGTAAATGCCTGAATACTCCATTAAGTTTTCCGGAAAATGTGGTACAGAAAACTTTGCCCGAGAACTTTGTTATTAAATTGTGAGCTGTTGAGTCCGTAATAATTATTATTGAAATATATAATATTTGAAATCATACAAGAAGCAACTATATACGTATATCTATTACATTTATTTTTATTTGTGCTTAAGTGCAATATTGTGGGAATTAAAAAAAGCCTTGAATGGAGTGTGCATTTTTATATTATAAGTTCAAAACACTGCTGATATCTAAGTAGATGATTTCATATTGCAATAAAGCATTAAGTCATCTTTTTCAATAATTATGAGAGAAGTGAGATAATTTTCACGCTAGCGTATATGACTTCTGTGAAATTAAAATCGACCGTTTACTTTAGACAGAAAAAATAGCTGAAACCAGTGAAGGGGTAACCTGTGGCCTTTCAGCTACTCTGATAAGTCAAAAGACTCGATAAAAATATTCTCTTTGATCAAAAACCGAATCAGTATCTTTGATTATTTAAAAAACTTCGTAGCGATGCAATCTTTCAAATAAAGTTCTCTCAATGTTATTACGGTGTTTCAGTTCAAAGCCAGTAAATTAGAATTTTGAATTTAAAAAGATAAGCCATTTTAATGGACAAACGACATCTTCAAAAATATGCGGTTCAAAATAAACCATTAGCATTGGTCGAAAAATGTGCTGTTCAAAATAAACCGTTATTATTAGTCAGGACATTATGATGACGGAAATATTTGTGATTATTTTAACGGCTATTAATATGAATATATAATGACACTGTGCTTTCCAGAATTTGTGAAATTACTACATTGTCTAGGCGCTTTCTAAGATAAGCTTTTATTTGTGTAAACAATTTAATCACGATTGAATCATTTATATTAATTTAAATCTTTATATTAATCGTCGATAATGTTGGCTGAGTGTTGGCCGAGTGTTGGCTGATTGTTTTTATATCCGCGATTTCGCCTTTTTGATGACGTCAAGAAAGATGGTAATAAATAAATAATTGAAAACGTAATTGTACTTAAAAGTCAAATGGAAAAGTTTCAGTGTTTTTCTATTTGGTTCACTTCAACTCTCATATATTTCTAAAAATAAGCTCCGTTCGGCGAATTAGTAAAGTTTATTTATTCTGATTATTTTGATAAGTAAGTATGCATTTGATTGTTACATGTCGGAAAATTTAATTTTTTTTTATAATGCGAAAAAATACTTCAGTTGGGGCCAACGGGCTTACAGCTAGTATGTACTAAATAAATCGTGGAATATCTTTCGAGGTAACTTTTTGATCATGAAATATTTTTTAATATTCAAAGTATTTTTTAGTCAAATATGGTAACATAAAAAATACTTTCATATTTCACGAAAAAAAAGAAATATATTTACAGCTCGTTTTTGATTCACATATGATTCAAAAGTTACTGAAAGATGTTCCACAGTTTTATAGGAACAAAAGCGTATTGTAGCGAGAAAGTTTCACTCAAAGTTAAACAAAAGATGTTTCACCTTAAGGTACCCCAAAAATACTTTACATATTATTATGTTTCCGCTAAGCCGAGTGAAAAGGGGAAAATACGTATTATATTAGATAGAGATTGCAACACTGAACGAACACATCAATACCGGTATTACAAAAAAGACCAATTGGAATTGGAATACCGGGTGAGTAAATAAAAATCGAAATTTCTATATTTCATATAAGTTACCGTAATTACAAAATATATATATCATAATCATCAACGGGTGATTTTATTAAATAACGTACGGTTTTTAATAGTAATATTACATCATTAAAAAGGTCAATAATTCTGAAAACTGGCTGTAGATTTAAAATATTTTAATTCGTCGTAAACAATTTTATTAACATATTTAATGATTTATATTCATTTAAAATTCGATTAAGGCTATTTTTAATACCGAAATACTAACGTTTTAGTATTTTTAAAATTGGTTTTTCGGTATAGAAGAAACATCACAAATGTCGGTATCCTGGTTTCGGTATTGCCGGCTTAGCAATTCCTAGTATTAACTATGTAATAAATTTAAATAATTTTGAATAAAGTATCATTTAATAAGAGCTACGTAATAACTCAAGGATCGAAGGAAAAATGGTTGGTTAAAATAAAAATATTCGTACATATTTTTTCATATGAATTATGAATAAATATATAGGATACATGGTGCAGTAGTTGTACTATCGTTCGTTTACGTAACATCTCATAGGCTTAAGTTTCAATACGAGCATCAAATTTTTTAATCGATTTACACATTTATGTTATAAAGCATGGGTGTTTGTGATGTTTGAAAATTGCTCCCTCCTCTCGCTTATCAATCCTAGAACACGGGACGTAAAATAATACATTGATCTCATCAAGAATTGAACTTAGATCATTTTTAAGGTGTTCACTGTCAAAACTTGGTGGAATGGCATTATAATAAAAATAATAAAAGATTTTTAGTACTTTTTCCACTTAAAATTTTATTTGATCAGGACCGGTTTCGCTCCTCACGAGCATTATCAACTGATTAAAAAAATAAACAGTGATATTTATACAAGTTGAATTGAAATAAAGGTGTAAGCAATTACTAACAATTAAAAGGATTTACAAATTACATTATAATTACACAAAATTAAAATTAAAATGCTTAACACCTATAACATACAATTAAAAAATCATCAATAATAAGTGGCAAATGATATCAATTATAAACACAATTAAAATTTGGGAAATTTTAGACAAAATGAAACTACATTACTAAAGTGAATAAATTAATGATGATTTAGTGTTTTTCCCGGTTGAACTGAACTTAGGTTCGCCTGATCGGTAGAACCAACTAGACTACAGCGGGCTACTTACAGAAATCTTGTAAGATCATTTCTGTTGAGATATACTCTACTAAAATCCTTTATGCTTTATATTGAGAGTAGAAAACACAATGAAACCACTTTATTATGGAATTAATTATATTTAATATGTTTTTAGTTTTTTTCAGTATATTTAAACCATTAATAAAATTGTAATATTATTCTGGGAAAAATTGTGCTGTGATTGTTTTTCATTTCCATTCCTTGACCACAACTAATTATAAAGGAGAAATTGAATTCACAGCGGCTTAAAATTCGCATAAATACCACTAGTCACAACACGACTCTTTCCCGGAAAAGCAATTTCATTTTATCTTTTGGTGGCGTAGAAAAAACAAACAATTATTAAAGATCAAAACAGAACCAACCCATTTTCAACCGTGATATATCTTTTCGTCATTTTCAGATCAAACATTGTATGAGAAGGGTTTGAAGACATGTCTAGAGCCTCATGTCAACTTCTTTGACAAGTAACTTCGTTTTTTACTCCAAGAAAGCAAAGTTCGTTTCAAACAAACACTATTATGCCACGGTTTGCATGTGTGCGTAAACTAAGCTTTACCATTTTTCTAAAAGCCACATTTGTCTCGTTTTATGGAAGCTTTAAAGCATGCAGCGTTTCCGCTTAAGAAAATAGAATAAACCAAGATCACACTGCTTATTTTTGTTTCTCTGCATTGGAAGAGAGTAAAATTTTCTCACAATTTATCACTTTTGCAATAAAAGCTCTGGATTAAAAGTGTAAATCATTTTATTTGTAGTATGACCGTCCACTTTTATTTTTGTTGCAATTTAACCTAAATTACACCATTATAAAAGAAAAAAAGAAGTTATGGTAGAATATTACAACTTTTGGTGGTAAAAAAGGCACTCTTTTGCACGCTATAAGTGCATGCAATCACGTCTAGAAGAATTTACTCGAATGTTACTTGCAAAAAAATAAATGAATCAAGAATATCATTGTAACATTGTAAATACACTCTGTAAGAAGTATCTTATGCCGTAATTAGTGATGTCAGACATAATTATAGTTCCATAGAAAATAATATAAAATACAGCTCATTTAATTTTTGCTATCATGCTAACTTTTGATTTATAGAGGAATGCCAAGATTTTTTCAAATGATTCTGATTTTTTATTACAATCCAACTAATAATTGAGTTTGTTAAAAGAACTAGTAACAAATTAAAGTACACCATTATTCTATGCCAGTATTTTATTATCTAGTTGTTTCTTTTCTAAATACAAATGAAATAATTTAAAATCCATTAATCTTAACTACATATCGATGGCTTATTTCCATAGTGCTACAACAGATTGGTAGTTTTAAGACAAGGTAATCAAAAGTTTTAGCACATCTTAACAAGCTTTTAAAAAAGTGAGAACCTGTCTCAACTTTTATTACATCATTAAAGAAGGCATTTATCTCTATTTAAATTCAAATTTATTGAAACGGTAAAAGATCGTTTATGTATCTTTATTTTCATTAGCAAACTTCTGCCTACCGAGTATTTTATAGTTTTTTTTAGTTGTACTTTTGCGGTGCTATGGAAGACACGTATTCGAAGATAATAGATATTATTACTCAAAACACCATTTTGACTTATCGTTCCATGGAAATAGGTCATCAATATATCAATTATATTCTTCGAGCATATTGTGACTCTTTAATGCATCACTGGCACAGAATAAAATACATATTTGTTAACATTTTAATCAAGAGGTGCTATAAGTAACATAAGATAAGAAGACTTACAAATACCAGTAGTCTTTATCTTAAGACATATTTTTCGTATTAGGTAGAACAAAAAAGCATTAGCGCATATAAAAATCGTTTTAAAAATCATATAATGACAGTGTTCTTTCTATGGCTCGTACAATAACTACATAGTCTAGGACAGTCGTGAGGAACCTGCGACCATTTGGCCACTCTGGTGCGGCCTTTTAACATGATGGGTTAATTCTGTTAATTTTTGTAAATTCGTAAATTCCTAAGATTTTGGATTCAAAATTTTTTGAAAGAGCTAAAAAAAGATCACACGCTGGTAATTTGGGCAAATTTGTAAACTCTTAAGACTTCTTCTTGGAATTTCTGGGTCTTAGAAATTGGCATGAAATTGCTTCCGGCCAAAGATTCCCTACTCAATTCCCTATCAATGTTTACTGCGGCCTTATGTTAAATCAGATAAACGAATGTGGCCTTTACAGAAGATAAAGTTCCCCAACCTGGTCTAGAAGGTTAATTCTGTAATCCTATACGACTAACTGTTATTTATGTATACAATTTAAATATACTAGATGAAAACTATTGAACGAGAATCATCAATATTAATATAACCATTTACTTTACTAAGCTTCCAAACTATAAACTAGATATTTTCTTGCAAATTATTAAGATTTATTGTATAAACAACAAAGTTAGTCGAAGATGCTTAAAGGCCATTATAGCTTCGTGCGAGAAACACAGATATGTTTTATTTTAGTTAGTACGACGCAGACATCTCATAACGAAATTGCCAAAGTTCGAAGGTTTGTTTGCTTGCTCGCGTGTGAGAAAATATCTGAAAGAAAAATAGTCACACATTTGCCAATGAAACGTTCATCACGCAAATTTTTGGGAATATTGTGAAGTTCTTTAGAGTAAAGCACTCAAAAGCAACACTCATTGAATAGATTTTATTTTGTCTATCTTATAGCCGAAATTTGTTAATTTTGAGCGATTGTTTCTTTTGGTTGCGTTAGCCACGTACATACTTATAAATTGATTTTTCAATCATTTTATTAGTTTGTTTTTAACAGTATTTATAAAGCTTGTATTATTTTTCACAAACTAGATTTTTTAATCAAATAGAGAACGATACGTATACTTATTTTTCCATAGATCTTGACATGACTCGTAATTTATTTTTGAGCGAGTTTACATTTATTGTGAGACTTCTTTAATTTTGTTCATGATGTTATACCCCAAGAATAAATACCCACTAATAAAATTCATTAAGACCAACAGCAGTTTGAATGAACTCGAAGTAAAACAAGTAGGTAGGAATAAATGAGAACATCGCTCAAGTGTTACGGAAACGTTTTATTAGGAATTTACAATCATTAAAGTTTTAATCTCACGCAATATTTAACAAATAAAAATTATTACAATACAATTAATACCCAGCTTGCACAAACGATTTTTACGAAGTTACGAAATTGTATGCTTAGTCCGCGCGCGGCAGAAAACAAAATTAAATTTAAATTATCGTCGAGATGGAAAAATATCAGTTATTTCATCTCGACGTCTGGCTTTTGATGCATCATTCTGTGAATAACGTATCGCACAAAACCACAAAAGAAAAAAACAAGTAACTCTAAATTAAAGGTTACTGGAAGCAATCAAACAATCGATATTACTGGTTACATGATGAACAAAATTAAACACAATTATTTTAACTAAAATTTTTAAATGTCTGCCAGTTGTCATCACAAAAGGGGTAGTAAAAGCTTATGCTTATACATCATACCGTATCAATCTATCCTTATCTACTCCGATAACATTAAATTATCTGACGAAAAAACATGCAGCTTTTAAAATGACTTGATGTGCGTCATATTGCAAGTAAATTTCTTATAACAGTATTCATTTTTCTTATTGTCGTGGAATTCTACTTATTTTATTTGTGTTGGTAAGTCAAATATAAAGGTTTTTATGTTGTGTGTTAATAATCCATGGATGACATTACATGTTTTGATTGGACCTTACATTTTGAAACCCGTCGGAATAATGATGAATTATGTCTATTTTGACAGGTCATTAAATCGTTTAAAAAGGCATTTGTTGGCTGTTGAAAGCTAAAAATTAATTTAATATTGGCTTAAAACATTCCTACACCAAGTTACACTTGACAAACTGAACCATGTTTTTTTTCCAAAATTTTGGAAATGAATAATCTGATATGATAATTAAACATATCAAGTTAGTTGTATTTTGTTGAATTTTGGACATGTTTCATTTCTGTATTTTTTTCAGAATAATAATGTGTCATGTCCCTTTTTTCCGTTTGAACGATTTTAAAAAATATAAATTATGACAAAGTATATGATCTGTTTCAACTGTTAATTAAAATTCGTTAATTCAAGGGTCGGCAACCTGAGGCTCGCGAGCCTTTTAAAACTAAAATATTTGACATGTGACCCAAGTACGGCCCGCGCTAATCCCCACGTAAAATTTTTGGCACTTTTACAACAAAAGGTTGCCGACCCTTGGGTTAATTTATCGTACAATTAAAAATTGTTATGTATTTACACGAGTTTTATAAAAGGATGAATTTAAGTATCTCAGGATTGATATTGATGGACTTGGTCCATTATTATTCTAACCTACCTTACATTAAATTACATTAAATCGATTGATAAAAATGCACAATAAATCTATATCTTAAATTTAATGAAACGGAAGAGAGTGAATTATTATCTACGTTGTAAAAATCGGTTTTCACTTTGAAGACGTTTTCTAGCGAAGCGTTCCATAAATCCTCACGATATTCCAGCGGCCCATGTTAAGTCGCTTTCCTCTTTTCTTCCCTTGCTAGCCGGTCTTGTAATATGGAAATATCTCAGACACAAAGTTTCCCTGTTCCTCTCTCGCCAGTTGCTCAAACTTTATGAATTAGATCATTTTTGTAGCACAAAGTGGTGGGGCTTCTTTCAGCGGGCGTGATGTATGGCCCCGAGCGGCGGTGGTGTCGCGAATTAACCATTGTTTGTAGAATTCGCCGCGAAACTTTTGCCTTTTTACGATCCGACGGTTGTTGCATTTTGCTTTTTTTTGCTTCCTCCTTAATAAACTTTTGTCTCATTTCACTCTCGTTTGTTTAAAATACGTTTAAGAAAAGAATTCTTCGCGGAAAACAAAAGCTACGAATGAAACTTGGCGTTTTGTTGTTTTATTTGTTTGACTGAACGTATTCACCCCCGTTCGAAGTCAATTTTTGTAATATGAAATGAATGAGGTCACATTTTTTTTGTATTTATTAAAAATGGAAAGTAAAATACATGGCAATACATCTGACCAAATCCATTCGACAAACACAGTATAAACATAGGTTAATAATGTTTTAATCGATAACATTATTTCAAAATCGATGAAACATAATTTAAGATTTCGACTGAAGGTGATTGGTGGAATTTCAATATTAAATTTGAATCGTCCAAATTATGGAAAAGACATTGAAGACCAGAGTATCATAGCACATGGCACCCTTTTCATTGAAAAAAGACACGTCTACTTTTGCTAATCATTTAATTTCGGAAGGACACGTGTTCAATCAGGAACAAGGGATAAAAATGTTGTACCCAAATACGGACGGCCATAAGCTTTTTCTCCAGGAAATTTTGGAAATAAGCAGAGTACAATTGAACAGCCTTACGATTTTAAATAAAATACTAAACATGCCGGGATCTCCACTCCTATACCTTATATAAATATAATCATAAAACCTTTTCCGACAAACAAATAAATATAATTTTTAAAACTTCTAATACTCAAATCTGTGGGCATTTCTATGAGCTTATCCTTTTTGCCAGCAATGGCTTTAAGCTCAATGATACATTTATTTCTTATATAAACACGAAACATTCATTTACTAAGAGTCAGTTCAAGTTCATGCGTACACTTGAACGCCCGAAGATGCCGAAAAGCGAAACCCGGGTCGTTAGTGTCAAAATCTGTGTGAATGTACATAATTTGAACGATTCAAATTTTACAAGCTATTCATTGGAAGCAGACATGGATTAAGAAAAAACATTTATCAAAACCCCTAGTGAAAAATTAATGAACTAAATAAGGTTTTTGCTTATAATAGTTTTATATAGCCGACGAGCACTGAAAACCTTTGGTATTTTGTGGCGTTATTGGTGTTAGAACTGTTGACTCAAATTTAAGGTACTTTGCCCTCTTAATCTTTGTGATATTTCGCGGTCCGTTTTTGGTTCGCTGGTCACGAATGTGCTTTGCAAATAGCCGCTAGATTACACAACGGCTAGCACAGCAGTGAATAGTAAAGAGCGCTTCGTAAAGGTAGTTTGGACTACTGCTGATAGAATTTTAATTCGATTACGTAAAAAAGCAATTTTCGTTATCAGCATACATAAGAATGGTCACAAAACCAATCATCAATCACTTTTAAATGAACCAAGCGCCTCCTAAATATATATTTATATCCCCTACCAACGTAAAGCATATCGATGGCCATACGTTGACAACACGTCACCGACATTTATTCATAAAATGAGTCATGCATATAATTTTCTTTGTTTTTTCAAGCCATAAAAACACTGATACCTCGTAATTTACAAAAAATATTTTTCATTTAAATTATTCTAAAGTTGGAAACACGTAACAGAAAAAAAGACCCACCAAACTGCCAGAAGATAGTAGAAGAGCTACATCGTTTTCTTACTATTTGAAAATAGGTGAGAAAAAATTCCAACATGTTTACTGCAATATTTTGTATTGGAGAGTGGACAATCAGTAACTGGATTAAAAAAAAAAACAACAATTTCTCCTACTACGAAAAATAACTGTTAGCAAACTTAACCATTATTCCAAAAATTAAATAATTTTCTAGGTCTATTTCTGCTACTACGAAAAATGATTGTTAGCAAAAACTTAGCATTTTCCCAAAAATTAAATAATTTACAATTTTATTACTGCAGGGCTGTCGATATATGTCCCGAGGTATATTTCTTCTTCTATGAAATATATTTGTTAGCAAAATTCAACATTTCAATTATTCTAATAATTATATTATATACAATTTAAATACTGTAGGGCAGGGCTGTCGATATGTGCCCCGAGATATATTTCTTTTACTTTAATAATTTCTGGCTTATTCAAAAAATAATTGTTCAATAAGTTTATAATTTATTTTTCACGCCAGTAAATTTTCTGACTACTTAAAAATGCAACAAAAATCGGTTGAGGTCAACGGGCTTACAGCTAGTTATGTATAATTTTTCTTTTATCATATGTTGAAGTTAATCAGGAATTTGAATTGTTTTCTCGTATCATCATAAAAGAAGAAACAAAATTTAAATTGTTAACTCGTATCAAACATTCTTGTTAATAAAAGTTTATTTTATCAATATTGTATCAAAGTGTCTTTCATTTTCATTGATTTCTCAATGCTTATACAACTAATTATACAGTTTTTTGGCTCTCCTGTAAAATTTATCAAGTGTCGGTTACGTGTTGTCAACTTATGGCCATTAATATCGTGTAATAGACCCAAATGTTGAGCCCCTGCCTTTTACTATCATACTCAAACACAAAGAAAAAGTAATTAGTATAATATGTGTTGTTTCCCAACTGAAAGTGATTGCACATGTATGATTCTAGTTTAAGTAAAGAATACGTTATCTTGTTCCTAAATGTAACACAAAATATGCACGTGATGCTCAATTTCCAAACGCCTAGTGTCAATATTAAAAAAAAACAGCACTCTTGTACTAATTCCACTTTAACATAATATGATATAATTTTGTTCATGACGATTGTTTTTAACTGGTGAAGTTTTTCTACGAAAACTGCTGGTTACTCAGTTGCTCAACCTCTCTCTTTTTTTAAAGAGAGAAGCAGTATAAGGATAAGGCTAAGAGAGGACTAGTGGTTAGCTAATCACTTTCGCTACGCCCAATTTTTTTTAGGATAAGTAGGGGAATGGGAAATTTAAGACACCACATACATCCATGCATTCGAACAGAAATCAATAAATCGATTGAAAAATCAATCTATAAAAACTATCCGTACTGGTTCGAACCCGTAAAATCGGTGTTCTAAGTTAGTGCTTCCCAACCTGGGGTCCGCAGATTATTGTTTTCAGCTTTAGGCGTCCGTGGCATGAAAAAGGTTGGGAAGCACTGTTCTAAGTTAACGACATAATATAAATATAATAGTAAATATTAGTTTCAACATTGTTCTGGCGAGGGTATAAGCTGGAATAACTATCAACCATATATAGTTAAAATAATATTTGCGTTGAAATTTTTTCACTTTATTAAAACATTATCATTGGATATTGTTCATAAATTTATTCGACAGCTCTTTACACTTTGAACCTTTAGAAAATAGCCATCGAAAAATTGTTTTCCAAATTTTCATCAATCAAATTATTTATTTGTACATGAATCATATGGGTTTTGAATTATGTATTTCTAGACAATGAAAAGCCGCTTATTTGAATATTGAAAGCTTCAAACCTGACTTCAATATGCATAACAAACTAAAACATATTTTTATTTCGACAGGCAATGTTTTTGACATGCGTTAATTCATGAACAACACATTCGTATTTAAAACGCTTTTTCAAACCCATATCTCCTACCAATGTCAACAATATATACTCATAATGAAGACATATTATTTAAAAAAAAATGTATTAATTCTCACTTTTATTTACCAGGACTGGTTTTGCTCATGACGAGCATTTTCAACTGATAAGACAATACAATGTTACAGTGTTAATTTATTTATTGCTTAACCCTCGCGGCTTGGAGACTAGAAAACTACTTCTCATCCGATGGGTGTCGTTCAGGGACCCCAGTAGTTTCCTCATTATTGGCCTTATTCTTATGAATTTAAAAAAAAAAAAAAAATCAAATTTTAAGTTGCGCATAAAAAAGACGTCATCCCAGCACACATATGAAATTGCAACTGACGAGCTTAGCATAGCTATCTTACGAACGATCGCTTATCGCGGGCGCTTATCGCGTTATCGCGTATTTATATGAACTACAAAAGGTCCAAAAAACTATGATATAAGAAAAGCTTACTTAAAAACATTGTATCACCCATATTAAAACAAATATTTAAGAAAATATTTAAGAAAATTTGTTGGGGTCGAATTTCTTAAGCTTAGAACCGAAAAAGTTAAAAATCAAAAGCGCACTTGACAAATATAATTAAAATACAAAACAGTGTATAATCCTGCTGTGGCCAAGTTGGTCAAAGCTTGCTCTACCGATCACGCAGGTCTGGGTTCGATTCCCGGTCAGATCACAGTGAATTTGAGAATTATTCAATTCAAAGTTGTGATCGAAGACTGTGTTTGTGATGTCAATTCGCATCATTTTCTCTCCTCCCAACCTTCTGATCCTTTAATGAAATGGTGTAACAATAGCGATTGGCCAACCACTAGTTCTGTTCTAGCCTTATCCTTCTTTCCCTACTACTCACTTAGAAAAAAGTGAGGTTGAGCGACTGAGTAACAATCGGTTCTCGCAGAAAAAACTTATGTTGGGATATCTCCATTAGGAGGCCATATGCTCCACATTGGGAGCGGACATGGATTAAATATATATATAAAACATCAAAATCAACATAACATCAAGAAATAAAAAGTAAAGCCTAACAAACGGTTCACAAATATTGTTACTGAAAATGTCCACTTCTCTAGGCAATGAGTTGATCAGTGGAACAGCCTTTGGAACTGGCGACTCATACGTCCTACACGAAGAACAAGTTTTTAAAAACATTTTTTTTTGTGTTATAGTTTCACCGACGTAAGAATAAATTAGGATCATGTAAGTTAATAGTCATGAGAATTTCAGGATTATTAACTCGGCCCCGACGAAGAAGAGAAAAATGCTTTAAACTTGAAAACTATCTTCGAGCTTCAAGTGAGTGAAATGAAAGTATTCCTAAAAGAAATTTGGTGTAATTCTCTTGTCAGTTGATTATGCTCTTTGTGAGCGAAACCGGTCATCATATTAATAAACAAAGATGATAATTAGTACAAATGAGTCACCCATTTTCAAAATTCACCTTCTCCTTTTTCATTTTTTTGTACATACTTACAAAAGAATGTGTAGGCAACCCAATATTGAAATGGAAGTCATATTTTCTTGAAACAAATTATCCATTTCAATTTGACAAGATGAATTTTGAAAATGGGCGACTCAAATGTATATTTTATTTTTAAGAATATAATGTCTTTCCACCGAGTATTGACCGTAACACCCTAAATGTAAAAACATATCAACAGATTTTTTTCGACAAAAATTAATTGATAGTCAGTTACTCAGCCTGTATTTTTTTGTGATAAAGATAGAGTATAGTTAAACGGGTTAGGGATGAAGACTTTGCTAACTGCTTTTTATACGCCCAATTTTTAGGGATCGAATGGGTTGCAGGGAGATTAGGACACCACAAACATTCGTATGCTTCGAATCGATTAAAAAATCAATTTATTAAATTACCAGAATGCTTAAATGCGAATACTGCAAACGAAGAACACAACTTTAATCACTTGGCCTCAGACTCAATCAACATATAACAAAACATCTTTTTAGTTTTTTCTTTTCTCTAAGATATATTTTCTAAGTGTTTTATATTTCTTATTTTTCATTCATTAACAACATGATTTTCCATTGGTTAGTATTAGGGTTTGTCAGTTTTTTGGCAAAATTTGTGACATTCGAAAACCGGTTTTTCAACTTCGTAACCGGTTGTGACGATTTTTCCATAAACGAGTCTATAAACCAAAGGACAGATAATTTGGATCTTTTATTTGATGGTTTAAAGGCCATGTGCCTAACATCATATAAGGATATCAGGAAAATTTGTTACAAAACGCTTTGGTCTAGTTTGTAAGAGCTTGCTCTACCGTTCAGGTAGGTCCGGGTTTGATTCCCTGTAAGGTAAATGTCAAATTGGATTTTTTAAATTTTATTTTGAGATCTAAGACATGGGTGTTTGTGAAGTCAATTCTCCTTGAGTTAATCTCATGTGACTTTCAAAAATTCTCATCGAGTATATCTCGTATGATCTTTCAACTTTAAAAATATTTGACGCATTGGCGTAAGCTGTAATGTCAATTTTTTTTTTAACTTTAAAAATTAAAAAAAAAAACGATCAGTGGACGCTTTGTGGTTTCTTAAATCATATTTTCTGAAGAGTAACACTCACCAAATAATTTCTCGTTGTGCATTATTATGTATATAAAATAAACAACATAAAAAATGAACCTTTTCTTACTATTTTAATTGAATTATCCATTTTTTGTAAATCTTCGAAAACCGGATAAAACCGGTTTTTGAACAATATTGACATTTGACAACCGGTTTTTGTATAAGCCCTTGTTAGTATGTTATAATGTTTATATTTCGCAATGTTTTTTTTATTAATTTTATATGAAAATGAACTTCCACAAAGTTATCAAAAGTATTAATCATAAAAGATCGCACGATATACAATATACAGCCAGAACCGTTTTTTTTCTATCCAACTTTTTAAAACAATTTTCTATGTTGTTACTTTCTATGTTGTTCAATTTTCTATGTAATACAATGTTGTTATTCAAAAAAAACACTCTTCAACTTTTCTATGTATTATATTTTTTAGATAAATATTTGTAAAAAAAACTTAGTACATATTGGAATGCGGTCTAACTATACGAACACAATATAAAACTGCATGTCCTCCACATATTTGCACATTAACCACTGAAAAAATGCTTCTTAAAAAATGTACACTTATGTTTACATTTGAATGTTTTTCTGCTTTATTATCATAACCAACCCTTTGACTGCGGTGGCAATTCAAGTTTGTAAAGCACTTCATGTGTACGAGTACCGCGCACGTAAATTATTGGTTTTAACTGGCCATAAAACTTTTAATGGCACTTCTTGGGTTACTTTTATAATACTTATTTGAACGATAACATCTTCATAATATTATAATGATCGTCAGATTTCAAATGCTGACTATAATACTGGTTTATTTTAAGTCTTTTTACGAAAGTTTCAGGTATAAAATTTACTTTGTAAAAATAAAAACTTTTGTTCACCTGTACATAACAGAACAAATATTAACTTGATTAAATTGGCATTTACTTGGTAGAATTTCATTGCAATAAGGTAAAAAAATATGTAAATATTTTGGTTCTAAACATATTACGTAAGATGTGGTCGATAGTTAATTTGGCTTATGCCTTCATCGCTGGCTTAGAAGAGATACACCATAGATAATCTTATCTACGCTAGTGTACTATTTTATATATTATTATATTTCATAAAATTGACTTTAATGTTTCTCAAATAAGTTTTAATTTAATAAATTATTGATAATTAGTTATATAATCGTCTTGTAAAGGTTTTAGTAACGGTGATTGATCGTTACACCCTATTTTAAGATTAGATAGGTGGAAGAGAACGCATGGAAGTGATAGATGCTAGTTTGCAATAATAGCCATAGAACTATTGTCTAAATGTATTATTTTTCGATGAAAATGGTTTCATCGGTAAAATCAAACGAATCCCTCGAATGATGGGTAATAAAACGCAATATTAATATTTATAATACAATGTTGTTATCTTCAAATAAGTTTGCATGAGTTTTGAGTTACCGACAGCGTTCATGTATAAATATATATTTATAAAAATAACTACAGTATGACGGTCTTGGGACATGACAATTAAATGTTTCGTGTACCAAAGCATGAAAAAAACCGTTAATTTAGGATCATTAGTAACGACCATAAAAGTGTAAGTAAAACAAGATATTTTCCTTCAAATTTGGCACACGAAAAGAAATCTAACAGAACCATAATAAACTAAATAGTACATTGAAAATCGCAAAAATGTTGACGCATATGAAGATATTTAACAGTAATGATAATCTTTCAGATACCTACTATGAGCGCAATAATATGTATGTATAAATAAAAGTCAGAATTTCTGTATGTAAAGGATTCCCAAAGTTTATCGAGTTAATATCATTAATTTATATGGATTCCTATACTTCCCGTAAATGCTCTCTACCTTAGCAGGCTTTGAAAAAACTTGCCCCTTAAAACCGAAGGCAGGCAAATAAGAGGTGGGTTCGCGCTTCTCTTTACGCCCCTCGTGTGGCCGTATTATTTGTTGGGGGTAAGTTATTTTTTCAAATGATGCTGGCCTCAGAGAAAAACCATTTTGAATTTAATTATTTGATTACGATAACTCTTTTGGAAATAGAGTTAAATTGCTTTTTTTGTGAGAATTAATTATTACGTTTTATTTGTTATTGACATTTATTGCGTACACTCATCCCCCGATTTACGCGGCAACTTATTTATGCGGGATCACTTTAACGCGGTTTAGAGAAAACTGTTATTTAAATTGAATTAAAGTGACCTTCAAAAAACTTTTAAACGAGATTAAATATAAAAAGAATTTGCGAAATTAAAAAGAAGAATGAATCATCACGATTTTTTAATTAAAAAAACTACTGAAGACAATAAAGGTATTTTCATTAATTTTATTGTGAAATAAAATAGGAATATTTAACTAATGATAATGAAAGCGATTTTCGAAAGACAATAGTGAAAATGAGGATAAATAATTTTTAGTTTGGGTCATGTTTTAAAGCTATGTTTTGTTTTTTAAAAAAATATCATGACATTTACGTTATATGATTTACTTACGTGGTTTTTAAATAATAAAATCTCATGATTTGAATGAGTATTGTGACTTTTTTTACGCGTGTTTTTATAAAAATGATTCATGATACGTTGAGTGAATAAATAACTGTTTTTTTTTGTTACGGTTAAACAATATTCTGAATATTTTTAAAAAGAATTTTGTTATTTTTATTTGCTTCGCTTTGGATAAAAGTTGGAATTTCAGAACCACATTTTTCAGGCTATGCTAATTTCGATAAATAGTTCATTGACTACCCGGAATTTCCCAGTACAATTCATTTTGGTCTCAAAAGTTCACAAAATTAGAATGGCCAGGTAAAAGTTCAAATACCCAACCTAATGGTTTGAGCATAGGTACAATTACAAAAGGCTGATAAAGCAGAAGGGAAGCTGTGTTGCAACCCTTATTTGCCGGTTAAAAGAATAATTAAACCAAAAAGGGTGGCTAGAGGGCATCAAAGGGTACAGAATTCTCTCTTACCATATTTTTTTGAGCTTTCATTGCCAAACAGCGGATTTAAAGACCGCTTCTAAGATTATATAGTGGAGGCAATAATACCTAGCGTAATATGTTTTTTCAGGGTGGTTTTGACTATTTTTTCAATAAAAGTAAGCTCTCTACGAATAATAAATAAAAACAATAAGCTTTCGTAATACTTAGGAAGCTTTTTCTTTGAAATATATTTAATCAATCAACGTTTTTTATTGCTTGGGATATATTTTTTATTTCTCAAGTAAACAAAACGTATTTAATAGCTTTATGAATTGAACGTAAGATCAGCTTTTTTAAGTTCTAATGATTGACTTTCGTCTAATTTGTTTATATTCTTTTAAGAAAACATATTTTTTCTTTACGAATGTAATAAATATCACCTTAACGGTTGCAACTGTAAATGTTTGGTGACAGTGCATTCTATTTGCTGTAATATTCTATAGTTACTTGAGGATTCATCAAAATCGGTTGAACATGGTTGTTTATTTATTTATTGATTTGGCATTTACTTGGTAGAACTCCATTTTAATAGAGTAAAATATCAAAGTATTTCAGTTCTACAGTTTTTAAAAAAGTTAAAGGTTGATAGCTATTTCGGCTTACGCCATCGTCAGAACTATGCTTTAAACGTACATTTACTCAGCTATATATATTGTCTAAGAAGAGTTATTTTTTATGGTTGTTTATTTTTAACCTGTTGTCAAAGCGTTACTTTTTCATATACAAATAAAATTAGGTGACATATTTAAAAAAGTACAATTTTGTCATTGTATAAATACATATTTAAATGTTAAACAAGTACTTTTTTTAAATTTTCACTTTAATTTTTTTCCAGCTGAAGGCTTTCCACGCAGAATATAATCAAACAAATCTTCTTAGTGGAATAGAATACTGATTAAAGGTATATTAGATGTTCGACTATTATCGGAAATCGTTTGAAATGTGATATTAAACTTGAAGTATAACTTGCTTAGTCTCAAGCTGATTTCTGAAAATAGCTCTTTACTTTACGGGAAATAAAATATTCTCAGCATTTTTTTTAAAGTATCATAACCAAATAAAACTTTTGTTTAACTGTTTTGTAGATTAGAACTATTTTCATAATGTACGTTTCCATTATAATTTTGGCCGAACACGACCCGGGTTTTGCCTCTCGGCATCTTTCGGTGCTATCCAGTGCGCGAATGCACTCGAACTGAGTTAGTTCGAGTGCATTCACGAAAGATAAATTTCCATCAAGCACCTTCAGTCGAAATTTAAAATTACAACTGTTTTGTAGTAATCGGAATACAATAAACCATGTCAAATTTAACTTGATATCAGTAAAGTATTCATACTCACATACGCCTTGATAATATAATATATTACATTAAATACATACTAAATACCCAAGTAATATGTCGCTTAGTAAGAAAAACTATTTAGTTTACTGTGTGGAATATTCTCATATAGTCTAGCTAGATAATATGATTCTCGAAATACTACATCAGCAAGCAGTTTTTGCCATTCGCTGGCGATTTTCAATTATTTCAATTTTGATTTATGGCAACGTAAACGTTACAAAGTTGCCTTTCTCCCGGCATATGTGTGTCCAGTAGCGTACAAATAATTTATGTATTTATTCAAAAAGTTTGCAGCATAGCACCAATTGTTTCATATATTCTAAGTATTAACTATAGACTTACTATCGTTGAGCTTGTTTTTTTTGTAAAATTATACTAATTGATAACTGTGTTGTTTTACTAGTTTTGAGGTGTTGTTCGTTTCACTAGGCTTGAGAAGTGTTTCAGAACTTTTAGAAACATCTTCAGACTAAATTTTATGGTAGATTTTTATCCATAACCATATATTGATTATAATTATAAAATACGAAATAAGCAGAAAGATTTTTCTTTTCACCGGGCTCGAGAAGACATTAGAAACAATCAATTAAAATAATAAAAACAAGTGGTTTTAGTTTATTTTTTTGGGGGGGGAATTTTTAAAAAAATAACTTAACTTAATTAATTGAGCGGGGAGCCACCTGTAATATATTCAGTATTATTTATTATCAATTTCATAATAATATATAATTATTTTCATTATGTACACTTCCACAAAAATCTTGGTCGAACACGACCCGGGTATCGCCTCTCGGCATCTTTCGGTATTACTCAGTGCGCGAATGCACTTGAACTGTAACATAATGAAAATAATTGTAAATTAACGTTGAATTTTCATCAAGCACCTTCAGTCAAAATTCTAAATTCATAATAATAGTTTTTCTTTTCAAATAGATGATTTGCAAATTCAGAAAAAAATACTCACTTAATTGGTAAAACTCCATTGTAATAAAGCTAAAAATATCAAAGTATAAAACTTCATTTTTTGTAAATAATTTATAGCTATTTCGACGCATGTCATCGTCAGAACTATGTTTAATTCAGATATATATATATATATATATATGCTGTATTGTGTACTTCTTCTACAAGATATATAGATGAATAAATGCAAGCATAAACATATTTTATACGATGGCATATGCCAAATAAAAAAATGTAGAAATAAAAACTTCGATATGTTTAGCCTCAAAAATTACAATGTATAATAAATAATCATTTTAAGGCAGAAAAAACATGCATTCAATTAAGCATTACTTTTTTCATATTTATTGCAACCTTTTAAAGTATCAAAGCCAAAACGAAAATACATTTTTGTCACAGATACTATATTGTAGACGACAATTCAAAACGCATTGTAATTTTACCACAGTGCTAATTGAAATACTCAAAATTTTTATACTTCTACCAAAAAAAAAAGTGTCTTTCGATTCTTGAGACATTTGCAAAAACATTGATATTGAAATTTCATAAATTGAAAACCAAATAAACTTTTTTTTATCTATGTATGAGTGTTACTGTTTTTTTTTTAAACAAAAAATTGATCTGAAGTGACATTACTTAAATTTTATCATGGTTGTCTTAAATGTTAAACAAATAAATTTTACTAAATCATGGAACGTTGACGCCATTAATCTGAATATAAACAGACGAACATAGTATTTTTTTAAATTAATTACCGAAACTGTCTGCCATGTTGTCAAATATGTGTACGCCTCTGGATTTTGGCCTCTTTTGCGGTACTCGATCCTTCATAGAGTAGTGATTAGACAGACTACGATTAATATTATTAATGCGAGATATTTAATTATTATTTTGAAACTTACTTTGCATAAAATAAATAGACCTTTTCATGATTCAATTTGCTTTGCGGGAATAGTGCTATTTGTTTTAAATTTCCAAATATGAATAATTTATCAAGAGTACATTAATTATCCATATTCTAAGCTAACTGCTTGGATATTTGAAATAGATTCTGAGGCTGTTTTGTAATATTTCATTTTCTTCAGACTTAATTATTCACCAGTTTGTTTGTAGTAATAAATTTTTAAATTTAAATATATTTTCAAAACAATTATTTAGCTAACAATGATCTATCAAAAAATGATTCCCAAACAATCAACACAATAATTATTTCGCGGTCACTCAAAGCAATGTCATTGAATGGTTTTTTTTTCACCCAAGTTTTAAACTATAACAAGTAAAAAAATAATGCTTTCTGCATTAAAATATCATTATTTACTTTGTCTAAGTCTAAATAAATTAGTGCCTGTTAAAAGAGGTCCTTATTATATTGGTAGTTTTCCATACTAGAGTTGGCAAACCTATAGCCTGCAAAATTTCGTTGGCACGTAAGCAATTCAAGACGAATTTTTGCAGAAAAAAATATTTACTATTATTTAATAAATCAGTTGCTAACTTTCATCTGGTCAGAAAACTACGACTTTGGTAAGCTGATTTTTTTATTGGTTTATGGCTATGAAGTTTAAAGTGTGAGCAATTTGCTAACATCTAGTCTTTGATTAAACCCATACTTATATTGTTGTCCTTTTAAAGAAAAAGAAATCAAGCAATTCAATATAAACTATGTCTCCTTAACAAACTTTTATATATATACTTTATAAAAACTCCATATGCACTTTATTAAAAGCGAAAACCTTTTAATACAGCGATTTCCAACCTCGGAGGCGTAGACTAATGCAAAGATAGGCGCGAATAGTTTAAAATATTTATTTACCCTTTAAAACGTGTCTTTATTACTATATAGAATAAAAATAGGGAGGCGTGAAGATATTTTTTTCTTCAAAGGGAAGCGCAGTAATAACATAAAGGTTGGAAACCACTGCTTTAATATATAAATATTAAAGTTAAAATCTTTTTAATATGCTCACGGGTTTGAATCCGGGATTTTTCAGTCGATTTATGGATTTCTATTCGAAGGCATGGATTTTTGTAATATCTAAAATTCTTCCAACCCATCCAATCCTAAAAACGGAGCATATCAAAAGAGATCAGATACCACTACTAATATCTTAACTCTATCCATCCCACACTCTATTTGAAGCTGATAGGTTGATTGTCTAAGTAAAGTCCTCGTAGAAAATTGTTGACATAAGCGACATATTGTTGAAAATTGAGAGCTAATAAAAATAAGTTTTCCATGCACCAATAGGTATCTTAATTGCATGGCCATATCAGGAAAATGTGACATTGTAACAAAGGTATTAATAATCAGCCAATTTAGAAGTCACATGCAGGATTTTAACTTAACTAGTCACAAACGAATAATAATGTCATACGTATTCCCAAAACTTCTTGACGACCTCTTTATCAATGAATGAGAATTAACATACAGCCAAAAATATAACGTATTTGCCGCCTGTGTGGTCGAGTGGTCAACGTCGTTGGCTACCGTTACGGAGGTCCCGGGTTCGAATCCCAGTACGGGCAGTTTTATAAATTGATTTTTCAATCGATTTATGAATTTCTGTTCAAAGGCATAGATGCATGTGATGTCTTGAATAACCCCCTCCCACCCATCCTATCCTATGAACGGGGCGTACCGAGAGCGATTAGCTAACCACTAGTCCTGTCCTAGCCCTTTCCTTCTATTCCTACTCTTTTTGGAAAAAGAGAGGTTGAGCAACTGAGTAACAAGCAGTTCTCGTAAAAACACCTCTGTTAAGATAAACTCCATTAGGAGTCCATATGCTCCACATTGGGAGCGGATATGGTAAAGAAAAAAAATGTATTAAAATGTGAATAGTAAAAATATAATTTACTTTTTATTTGACTATGCTGGGTGAAAAATCAATTTCTTCTTAAAAAGTAGTTGTTATTTGTTGAGTTCACTTTTTTATTTTATAACTTTTACCATTATTAAAAATCCTACAAAATACGAAGCTTTCAATCTTCTTTATGTTCATAAGTAGTTTGTATATTTATTTATATTATATATGAAAATCTTAATATAATGTTAAGTAACATACATTTTGAAGTTTTATGGTAAAAAACACTATCGTTATGTATTTTCATATAAACTTTAATAAAACATATAATTTTACAAAGGTGTAGATTTTCCAAGCGTTGGTTTTCTTTCATGTGTACAAAAAAGCTTTCATAACGTTAGAAAGTGTAAAACGCCTTCAAGATGGTGTTTTTTTTTAATAAATGCTGACACACTGTCAATTTTATCACAAAGGATGCCTAAAAGAAAATTCTAAATAATTCAGCCTGCTGTAGAAATTGTATAAATAGTGCATAATGTATAATAGTAGATAAGTTTTGCAGACACGTATGTTTTTTAAACTCAATATTATTTTGCCATTATTTTTTCGTACAATATGAATGATAAAAATAAATTTAAAACAGGCTTGTGTACGTCTTAACCATGAAATATAAAAAATATATAAATCAGCCGGATAAAATATTAATATTCTATTGCTTTTGTCTGTAAATCTCTTCTTATTTTTTTACCATAGTTGCTCTCTATGTGAGCATGACCATAGTCAACGATGTTAACCACTCTACCACGCAGCCATTAGTTAGAGTTAATGTAGAATCTTTGATTAATCCAAACTTTGATTTATTTTTAATCTAAAAGTAAAATTTACTTTGTACGATGTAAATTAAATAAAAACTGAACTTACTCTAATCCGAATGTTGCTGTATTCAGGCACGTAGTTTTTTTTATTGTTTGACAATTCATGTTTGTATATTATGGTCGCGATTTCGCCTTTTCGATGACGTCAAGAAAGACGGTCCCCCTCCCCCCCATCCTGCCCCGCTGTCGTCATTAATTCATTTCTTCATTTTTCTCTGACGTCATGAGTGAATTTTTGAAATCATGACATTTTAATTTTATTATGTGTAAAAACAATTAATTTTCAAAAAATATTCTCTCAAGCTGTGGGATTCGATACCATGCCCCAATTTTCATGCGCGACGTTCGGACACCTAACCCACTGCTCCACAAGTCCAGTTGATGGTTACGAAAAAAAAACTCTATTTAAAGTTTTAGTTAACTAATAATGACATCTGTGGGTGAAATCTTGCACTAAACGAATTTGACCGTTCTGCAGCGTTTTGAGAGGCTATATAAGGCTGCTCAATTAAATATAATAATTTAATATATAATAATTTGATTAACTATTTATTTATATATATACGAAAAATGGTTGTTAGCAAGCTTAAACATTATTCCAAATATTAAATAATTTACGAGGTCTATTTCTGCTAATACGAAAAATAGTTGTTAGCAAACTTAAACATTATTCCAAAAATTAAGTAAATAACAAGGATTATTTTTGCTACTATGAAAAATGGTTGTTAGCAAACTTAAACATTATTCCAAAAATTAAATAATTTACGAGGTCTATTTCTGCTAATAGGAAAAATAATTGTTAGCAAACTTAAACATTATTCCAAAAATTAAGTAATTTACAAGGACTATTTTTGCTACTATGAAAAATGGTTGTTAGCAAACTTAAACATTATTCCAAAAATTAAATAATTTACGAGGTCTATTTCTGCTAATACGAAAAATAATTGTTAGCAAACTTAAACATTATTCCAAAAATTAAGTAATTTACAAGGACTATTTTTGCTACTATGAAAAATGGTTGTTAGCAAACTTAAACATTATTCCAAAAATTCAATAATTTACGAGGTCTATTTCTGCTAATACGAAAAATAATTGTTAGCAAACTTAAACATTATTCCAAAAATTAAGTAATTTACAAGGACTATTTTTGCTACTATGAAAAATAATTGTTAGCAAACTTAAAAATTATACCAAAAATAAAATAATTTACTAAATAGGAAAAATAATTGTTAGCAAACTTACGAGAAATTAAATAATTTACGAGGTCTATTTCTGCTAATAGGAAAAATAATTGTTAGCAAACTTAAACATTATTCCAAAAATTGAGTAATTTACAAGGACTATTTTTGCTACTATGAAAAATGGTTGTTAGCAAACTTAAACATTATTCCAAAAATTCAATAATTTACGAGGTCTATTTCTGCTAATAGGAAAAATAATTGTTAGCAAACTTAAACATTATTCCAAAAATTGAGTAATTTACAAGGACTATTTTTGCTACTATGAAAAATGGTTGTTAGCAAACTTAAACATTATTTCAAAAAATCAATAATTTACGAGGTCTATTTCTGCTAATAGGAAAAATAATTGTTAGCAAACTTAAACATTATTCCAAAAATTAAGTAATTTACAAGGACTATTTTTGCTACTATGAAAAATGGTTGTTAGCAAACTTAAACATTATTCCAAAAATTAAATAATTTACGAGGTCTATTTCTGCTAATAGGAAAAATAATTGTTAGCAAACTTAAACATTATTCCAAAAATTAAGTAATTTACAAGGACTATTTTTGCTACTATGAAAAATGGTTGTTAGCAAACTTAAACATTATTCCAAAAATTCAATAATTTACGAGGTCTATTTCTGCTAATACGAAAAATAATTGTTAGCAAACTTAAACATTATTCCAAAAATTAAGTTCATGTTTAAAGAACTAAGCTGCTCTTCACACGTAATCTAAACTTCTGTATTTCCTTGAATTGTTGAAAACTCAGAGAGTCAATTTGAACACTCAAAAGTTTCAAAACATCCACTTGTCTTGTTAATAATATATTTCTGAAATTAATAATAGCTTCAAACAGTAGCTTTCGTTATTATTTCAGTCAAAAGCTGAACTTTATAACGACGCGATGGTATAATAACCGTCGTCACAACGGTGGCAATTAGGATCTTTAAACATGTACTATTCAAACTACGCAAGTGTTTTTCGTTACGAATGTTTTGACTCCTTTATGTTGAAATAAAAACATGTTTTATTATTATGATAATAAAAGTGAATAGTGAAAACATAATATCTATTCTTTAATCGTGTTCTGATTAAATTTGAACTTACTTGATAGAAATCCATTGAATATACATAGTTTTCTCCCAAAGACAAAAATCTAGACTTCATATGAAGTTTATGTCAACAATTTTTCTCTACAAGAACTGCTTGTTACTCATAGAGAGTAGGATATAAAAGGTGGTGGTCAGTGAAACGTTCTCGCTAAAATATATATTAAAGGGACAAATAACATGGCATTAAGTTTAACAACAAGTATATTAGTGATTAACTATTTCTTCTTAAGGGTGGATGTAGTGGTCTATTGTGATACCTATAATTAAAACAAATCATTAATTGGACTATTTACAAACATTCATTTTATTGATAGAATCTTGTTTAATAGAATTTTTAAAACATCTTAGTTGAGTTGGAAATTCCTTATTATTATATTCAATTCAATTTATCTTAAAAAAAATAATAGGGATCCAATGGCATGCTTAAACAGTGACCGCCTTTTTCAATAAAAATCTCATCTCAACCAAAACACACTATTTATTTAAAAAAATATATATACTAAACATTAACACAATCAAAAACATCAATAATTACATTTTTTTTAATTTTCCATTTAAAAGTTACTATTTTTTACATTTTATTAGCGACAAATGCCAAATAAAATCTGAAAAAAGTTAGTGTAAATATCAATGCATTAGTATCTGTTAACGTTTAATAATTTTTCCAAAAATAAATATTGCGTTATGGTGATGTTTTATTTTTTTTTTAAAATAGGAGATCACTGCTTAAGTACGCCACTGGCTCCCCGCTCATTTTTTACAGATATATTTGACTAAAAATGACATTATATTTTTTTTTAAACTCAATTGGAATGTTTTAATTGCTAGATTC
The DNA here is from genome assembly GCA_031772345.1 of Himalopsyche anomala. NCBI lineage: Eukaryota > Metazoa > Arthropoda > Insecta > Trichoptera > Rhyacophilidae > Himalopsyche > Himalopsyche anomala. The sequence goes on along the minus strand of CM062836.1, from coordinate 19,888,482 downwards.
TATCATTCATACGATTTTTCATAAATAACCTATTTAAAAAAATATTTTAATTATAGGTGTCGCTCTAGGTAAACCTTTACACTCAATCGTCAGAACTGTGTGTCATTTAATTTTAACTGAGCTGAATATATTGACAAAGAAAATATACGCTCTATAATTATATTATTATCTATTATGACATTCTCACTTTTATTCAAACATAAAGGGTTAAAATAACGTAATAATTTTCCCTTGTGTTATTTTAGCAGAAGAAGCATAGAATGGTTTATTAAATAATCCTCAAAGCAAATTCGTTGATTATGTGAAGCTTCTTGAACTTCTTGTAATGATTTAAGTAAAGGTGATAGATTAATATTTGTTCACACAAAGATAAATTATTACATGTAATAACATAATTTAAAAAAATAAAAAAATGTTTTTTTTTTCTTTTTCTTGTCAGTATGTATAACCAAGTCAAATTAAGATAAAGCACAGTTCTGACGATGGTGTGAAACTGGAATAACTATCAACTAACTAATATAAAAATATCGTGATATAAAAGTCAACGGATTGGCTTCTGTGACGGATCTACGGATTTAAGTCCAGTCCAAAAAACATTGTTTTTTTCTATAGATTTATTAATTTTTGTTAGAATGCATGTATGTTTAATGTAATGTTTTAAATATTCTTTTGCTTCGCCTTAGTCTAAAAACGACGGAACCTAATGAGAGCAATTAACTTACTATGTGTTCTGTCCTAGTTCTATTCTTTCTATCCATTTCTTAAAAAAAAAGTTGAACAACTGAGTAACAGCCGTTTTCATATTAAAAAAACTTCGTTGAGATACCTCTATTAGTAGGCCATATACTTTACATTGGTAGTGGATATAGATTAAATACAACCAATATTATCTTTGTAAAAAATTACATTGTTATTTTGAAAAAATATTTTTATATTTGTCAATTACAAAATATTGGCATTTTCCAAATATAATAAAAAGTAACGATTGTTTTTCCGCTTTTTTTTCAACATAATTTTGATAATAACTCGCAGAGAAAAGGTAACAATGCTATTTGTATCATAGAAACGTTACCCAGGTGTGCTTTTTTAGGTTGGCCTCTAGTTGAGCATAACATGCATTCGATAGTGTTAGACCTTTCGGTTACAATCCAAATCAGGTGAAACTATCCCGTGTGCCCGGATTATTTTCGAACAATTGTATTTTTTCTTAAGAACTTTTTAAATTTTCTATAACTTTTAAATCACTTAGCCAAATCAAATTAAATAAGAAACTTATTAAATTGTACATACCGTCAAATTAACTAGTTGACACCGCAGCACAGCTGAATAAGCTTTCGAACGTGTCACCACCCGCCAACAAGCGTTATGCTATATTCTGTTAGAAATCGTCGAAGAATTGGAAGGAGAAAAAAAATGAGAAAAATTAAGGTGAGTTTTTTGGATACCAGCTTTTGTACGGAGTTACCCAGTAGATGCATTGTTTTTATACCAATTTGGCAAAACAGTAAGCTTTTTTTAATTAAAAGGCCAATAATTCCCTTTGTGTAAATTAGCAAATGTTTATTCCTTTTATTCAAATTAGTTAATGATTTCATTTGCTATTTAGCTAGCGCTGTCAATTTGTTACCTACTAACTCCGGTCAGTATAATTACGCCTACAGTTTTAAGAGTGCCATCTCTGGCACAAATATATAATATTATGTACCCAGGAACAAGCGAAACACTTAATTACTTGTCAACATCGGAGTGTATTCTAACTGCCACTTTCCCAACCGTCTTTCGCCAGACCGAGTGGAAGACAAAGTTTCAGATGGGCCGAGAGAGAAAACAGTAGCTGCAGAGTTGGGTCCTCTTTTTGTCCGACCGACTAAAGTTTCGCGTCTCCACCGGGGCAGTTGTCATACTCGTCGGCGATGACGCGTCACGGGTAGGGGTTGCGATAGTGATATTACTGAAACCGGGATACCGGTAATTAAGCTGTTTTTTTTTTTTTGCAATACAAAAATACCGTTGTTCCGATAGTGTATTATATTACATTGGTAATTATTAAATTGCAGTTCGCTTTATAAACGTTAGATTAAAGAGGATTTATTTTTCTGTAGCTTAATTTATTTACACAGAGACCCAATTAAAATTGAGAAATGCAAGCATTAATAAACTAACTGTTTCAATTGTAATTACAATTTTAAATTAAAGATATATATCATTAGTGCGGTATTGTTCACCAAATTGGTTGTTTACTGTCAACACTAGGAAAAAAAACGTTATATTAAAAAAAAAAAACACTATATTGTACTAACTTCACATTTACCTAATATGGTAACGACTGTTTTTGCTCATGAAGAGCATTTTCCACAGATTAGAAAACACATTCAACCCATCAGCAAACCGTTAGAAGTACGCAGAAGAACAAAGCTATTGTAAAGTTCTAACTGAAAATACTTTTTTTTTTAAATATTACACCACTTTTATTTAGCTAATCACAAATATTTTCAACTGGTAAATGAACACATTTGTTTTTATTGGACAGCTGGTATTGGAATTGTCAACACCGTTTTCTAATATAAAATACCGAATACGATGTATTCATCCAGTTTTGCATTCCCTAGTCACGAAAAGCTGGTTTTCGTACTTGTAATTTGCTACTACACAGTTGGGTCTGCGATATTCAGGTGTTCTTTGACGTATCAGCAAATTTAAACTATCTACTGTGGTCTTATAACAGTTACGATAAATAGAAGCTTGAATTCGCAGTAAATTTTACAGGGCGTAAAAAACACCTTAAGAGATATTTTAGATGTGTAATAAATCGACCAACTATATTTGATATTTTTTTATTAACACGCAAAATTGAAAACAGAACCGTCCAGGACGGACCATGGATCTTAAGATTTTTTAGCTTGTAAGTTTTCTAGACGAAAAATTAATTCATTTGGTGATAAATTTTCAGGACTAGTTCAAGTCAGGACTGAAAGGTTATTTTATCAAAGTACGAAAAATCTAAAAACTTTGTTCCATGAATTATTATTTATAGCATGAATATTGTATTGCCATCTATAAATATATGTCGGTTTTATAATTACGCCAACCGACGTTGCGTAAATATCTAATAAGGTTAATGATTTTTTCATTATTCGCCTAGGAAACTATGCAATGGCAATTTTTGCATTTTATGGTTCAAAATAAGCTTTTGCCTCGCCTTAATCATAAAAGTAAACTTTGCAACGATCGTGGATAGATTGTATAAAATCATTTAAACTGATTTTTTAAAGACACGTTATTCATATTGTAAAAGACATTTTTGATTTTTCATATTGACAGTGTAGCTAAAAAAATCTCATGCAACTATGCTTATTATACTTTACGTTATTTGGATTTTTTTTTTTCATTATTTTATTTTAAGCGCTAGAATAAGATTGGCTTTACATACTCTGATCCAGTCTTCTTTTGCTTTATAGAAGTTGTCACTTCCACAACCACAATAAAAAAATTCAATCCTCTCAAAGTAAATACGATTCTTTTATAAATACACTTCCTATTATTTATATTACGCGAACGATGTATGTAAATAATGAAAAAAATATATGCATAAACCTCACTGTAATGCAGAAGCACTCGCATAACATAAAAAATATTCATAAATTTTACAAAAGTTGATTTTCACAAAAAGGACGTAACACACAGTTTTTTCAAAACAGCTTTTTTTCAATAATAACAATTTATTAAACTTGATACACGTTCTATCAAAAGGATGTAAGCTGGAAATGCCGAATTAGTATCTAAATTTAGCTTTGAAAAAAGATGATCTTTTAAAAATTGAAACCAAGAAAAGACTGAAAAAAAAGTTTTTCCTGATCAATGTCTTTAATTAATATTAGATTATGTCAACTCAACACCAGTTAAGAAGTCTTCGTGCATTTTAAGGTTGTGTATATTTCATAATTTGCATATGGCCCAAAATCATAAAAACACGTTTGTTGTGCCTCCTGTAAAATTTGCTATATGTATGTTTTGTACTTGTTTCTTTCTACAGTCGATATAAAAATAAAGTTATAAAAAAAAAGAATTTGGTAGTGTATCTAATATCTTTCAAATTTTCAAAGTATTTTTTATTTCTCGTATGTGTGACGTTATTGAGATACAGACAACTTTTTGTTTGTGAGTTTTAGCATAATTTAGAACGCGTTTTTTTAATACCAGGTTCATATGAAACAAGTCGCTGTGCGTTATTCTTTCCAGAATCGTTATTAAATTGTTTATCGCCGAACGCTCGCATGTTATAAAAGCTCTATTTGCAAGTTATGCCGGTTATAAAAATAATGTTTAGCTGTTGGCAACTTACAAACTCACGCAAACGCAACAGGTAGAGAAAAATTAGCCATATATCAAACCACGAAAAGCATAGTGAGCTGAATTATTATACACACGCAATATTGCAACTAGCAACAATCGATACACGGCAAAGCGATTTCATTTCCGCGTATAGCGCGCCACTCGACTGAAAGGTTAAGCACCTTATAAGGTTACCACGAAAAAAAGTTGTTGCCAATTAAGATGTATCAAAAGAACTTGAACTTTTGTCGATGAGATTGGAAAGAGCTTTGTAGGATCTCATTTTAATATTTTAAAAAAATATATTGGACTAACACAATCGAGTTCTGAGATTAAAAAGATCAATGTTCTTGAAAATCATTAACAGAAATGAATCATTTAAATCAACATTTAAATAGTTCTAATCATTTTCAAATTAATTTCCTTTGGCATTTATTAACTTATTCAATGCAAGTAGTATAATTTGAAAAATTCGTTTTTTTTTTTGACATCAAATTTATAGAGCTTTAAGTACCAGGACGCGCTATCGTCAAGGTTCTTCTAGTCTCCTTCATCGATAAAGTTTTTTAAAATTGTAAATTGCATCCCCTTACCATCGTTTGCAGACGGAAGGGCGTGATAACTACAGAGATACGAAGTTCACGGGAACTTCATATTCATTATTTTGCAAATCACATTCCATGTGCTTCCCCCATACTATATCCGTACATGTACACACACATGCGCATACATACATACACACATACATTACACAAAAAATTCAAACAAAGAGAGTCATTTTCGTGATGCTAAGTTCGTTCTTAAAATTTTAGACGACATAAGATCTATGGAGGGTCGTCGGGGTATAACTTGATAAATGAAAAATAGTGAATTTCAGAGGGCAATTCAAACAAATATTAATAATAAGTAAACATAAATATCATTATCACATTTTAAATTATTTTTATGTTTTAAGGAATTGCACAAGCTTTTATTAAATGTTCAATCTATATTTGAATTTATGTATGTATACAACAGTGTTTAAAAAATCAGGTTTTTTCTTAAACATCGAATTATTTTTTGTATCTTACTTCGTATCTGCGTTCAGTTGAAGAAGAAAACACTCTCACCTCAATTTTTAACTGTCGTAATTTTTAGGTTAAGATTTAGTGTCAATGTTTAGTTTATTCGTAAATAACTTATACGAATCTATAGTTTGTTTGAAGATACTTCATTAAAAAATAAAGCACATGTTACATTTTGTTATCATCTTTTTACTGATACATTTTAAAATAACTTTTTTATAAATATCGTAAATAGTATTGCTTAGAATTACGTACGTGTATTGCGATAATATTGCTTATTGCTCGTTACCATCAGAGTCTGTGTAAGACCCTACATAAACATAGCACTCTTACACATAATGTCGCACAAGCTTAACAGATGAAACAAGAAACACAATTCAGATGACAAAGGTGTCGACCCTAATGCTTCGACCCCACATAATAAAGTAGAACGTTTCAGCAAACGGAGCATGTTCTTAATTCAAACAAGCAGTTAACTTCCGCTATGACACACTTATAATATAATATATTTTAACAGACGGTTGCTCAGATTAAGTGTCAGATGCAGAAAGTTCCGTATATTAAGGATTGTAATGAAATATCACTAACGGCATTGTAATATTTTTAATGTATTTATTGTGAATAGAAAAACTTACAAGCAAAAAAAGCGTTATCTATACCAGAGTTTCTCAACTAGTTCCACAGCACGCTCCAAAGAGAACACAGATAAAATGTTATTTAAGGGGAACCACAGCACAGTTTTGCGGGACCACGGTAACCCTGGGTAAATGAAGTCCCACATTTTGTAATAATGTAAAATCGCAGGTTTTAAAAATCTGCCAGCGACCAAGAATTTTATAAGTGAATGTAGTATTTTATGTTTGCGCCTGTGTGGCCGAGTAGTCAGTGTTGTTGGCTTCGGTTACGGAGGGCACGGGTTCAAATCCCGGTACGGACAGTTTTATAAATTGATTTTTCAATCGATTTATGAATTTCTGTTCGAAGGCATGGATGTATGTGATGTCTTGAATTCCCCATCTCCCACCCATCCTATCCTATGAACGGGGCGTATCGAGAGCGATTAGCTTACCACTAGTCCTGTCCTAGCTCTATCCTTCTATCTCTACTCTCTTTGGAAAAGGAGAGGTTGTGCAACTGAGTAACAAGCAGTTGAAAAAAAAAGTGCTGCAGAGTTTTGAATTTGTGTATAGCTTAATGTTTATGGAAAGCTAATTTATTCCTATATCCAACAAAACACAACACAGTGCAACTTCATTAGAAACATTATTATATATTTTATGTACGAAACGTGTAAGCTGTATGGAGCAATAATTATTATAACAAATAATACTGTTCAGATTTATGACAACGACAATAATTATTTTTAATGTTCCGTACGTTTCGTGTGTCGCAAGTTACGATAGTGTCGTGAAACTTTACGATAAAATGGCTGCGCGAGCTTTATTTTTCATGATTGTTGTTTTATCGTACCGTTAAAGCTTTCAGAAGCTACTCATGTGGAATATAATGAATAATTGCTCACTCCCATAGACAAGAGAAAGAGATTAATTAACATTTTTAATCAGAATTATTTGAGATAGTTTATTACACAACATATCATCGCTTTACATATACAATTACACATAACTTAACAGTATTACATTTTAATAGATAAAGTTTTATTTTTTAGCGCAGTACAGTTGTTAAACGTTTTTTAACGGTAAAATGAATCATGTTTTATTTTAAACGTATTCTTTAATAACACATCAACACTTCTTTTGTAAAACTGAGATTTGACAAATCGAAAAATGGCAATTCCGTTGAATCTGACATGAAAGAAACAATACAGCCTAATTATATGTATCTTGACATTATTAACCTTTTATTTAAACTACGTCGTCCCCTAGTGTGCAGCATATGGGCATTTAGTAAAGTTGAAGGCTCAAGAATCCAAGACGGCAGCTTACATTATTTTTAAAATCAATTCAAATATTTTTTAAAACTTAGCGATGAAGGAGACTAGAAGAACCTTGACAATAACGCGTCATGGTACTTAAAGCTCCATAAATTTGAAATCCAAATAAAAAAAACATCATAACGCTAGTCAAAAGACAGGTGTCTGTCTAAAATTAAAATTATTGTCATTAAAGACAGTACATATTAAAAAGTCGTTTGTTTAAAGAGATGGAGAATCGACAAAAAAATATTCAAGCGTAAAATATCCTCGACGCTAAATATCACTAATAGAAAATGAATAATTAATTTGTTTTATAAACAAAACGTTGCCTATTAGCATGGCGAGGTTTGCAGACTATGTGATTTTAAATGTAAATTTCTCAAGCGCCTCCGATGGGGTCCTCTGGCGATAGCCAGCGCCACCCATCTGAAGACTTTGTAAATTGATATTTTAGAAAGTATGCATATTCATGAGACGATAATTTATTTCTGTAACTGCTGCCCACGATTTGAGTTTTGGTGACAAGTCTTCAAAGTTTCAGCTTTGTCTTAGACTTAAATAATTTTGAATTTTTAGTAAATATTATAATGCCTACAAAATAACGGCTAACAAGTCGTTATGAGAACATGAATTTGTGTGGAACAATCAACAGTTCTCTTTGTCTCAACAAATGTGTATCTTGTGATTTTAATTTTCTATTTTTTTTGCGTTGTAACGCCACTCAAAGATAGAAAGTGTTATGTGTTTATTGAAGTGCATGTTTTCTTTCTTTGTCTATTTGATGTTTGACGTTTGCTGCCGATTGTGTATGGTACGACACACGTGCCACCTACTGTAATTTAATTGTACTACGCCTATAACCTTCGTGCAGATTGCATGAACGGTATGGCAGACATACAAACATTGATTTTTATATATAAGACCTACTGTAAGCTAATTTTAATATGCCTCTAAACTTCGCGCAAGTGCAAGCAAAAAGTTTGCAATCGGATGAGGGGTGTAACAACGAATAAAATACGAAAAAACAACCACACCTAATGCACGAAACACATTTGAACGGAATGTCAACATGTAGACCACATGACTTGGCAGATTTGAAATATTCCATTTTTAAATTATGAATACAAACAATCGAACGTCAAATTTTAACTGTCTGAATGTTGTTTGATCGTCAGTTGACTGTTGACAATTGAATTGTTTGAACGGTAGACATACAAACGTTGATTTTTATATGTAAGACCTACTGTAAGTTAATTTTACTATGCTTATAACCTTCCCGGAAGTGCAAGCAAAAAGTTTGTCAAAGTTTTATTGCAATTGGATGAGCGGTGTGGTTACGCATAAATAACGACTAAGCAAACATTCATTTTTATAAATTAGAATTTGTCGTTTTTTAATACTTCAGTAGAGAGTTATTTTGCAATAAATTGAGTAAGCTTTTTTGAAACACGGATAATATTGTTAGGCTACAAAATACACAATTTAAAAACGGTGTGAAGACAAAGCGTGTAGTGATGAGAACAACGTTTAGTACCACAGCGAACTGATTGATTGGTAAAGATATTTGAAAATAATATCTTTTTTTTCATCTGCAGAAATAATAGCAATATTTTCGTTGGGCATCCGCATTTAGTTTCGCCTTTTTTTTTGGTTTTTTCATAACACTAAAACTAAAAAAATACAAAAAAACAATACTCATAGCTCTAAGAAAATTATAAGAAAGATCTGATCTTTGATGCGATGTTTATTAGTTGTTCAAAAATGCTGAGATGAATATTAAATAAAAGGAACTTGAAATAAGCTAAACAATAATATTAAAATTAATCTAACTACACTTTTCGATTTTTGATAAATAAAAATATTTAAGTATGCTAGTTATGATTTGGTGTTGTTATTGTTATTCTCACTAAGTTGATATTTATAAAGGCTTCTAATCCTGAAATCCCGGATCCTGAAATCCCAGTATTGTGATAGTATTAATCTCGAGATTGAGAAAATTTGAGAAAGTTACAGGTCTACATTAACATTTTGGGAATTTGGTAAATTTCTGGGTTTTTGATATCCAACAAGGTTTTTTCATATAATGCGAAAATTTAAACAACATCAGCATAAAACCATAAATATTTATAAGAATTATATAAACTTTATTTTTATACTTATGATTTATATTAAAACATTCAATTTGCCATTTGATTTAAAGTTGTCTGTTGTCTGTAAATCTTAAATATAAAGCCTTTTTTCAATGGTTTTCGAAATCTAAAAAAAAAAATGGCGTCAATCATTGTGTATTGATCGACTTTGTTTGAATATTAAAAATAATTCTTTTCTTTTAGTTTTACGAAAGCGGTTTCATTAAAAACACGCTGGCTTGCAAAATAATAGAAAAAAAACCGAATTTATTTCTTTTCGAAAAAAAATCCAATTTACATATTTCACTCGTTAATAATGGACAAAACTTAAAAATCCATTTCAATTACAAATCAAAACTCTTGAAAATAAACACAAAGGCTGATGGAAAAAGAGATTGTGAAAAAAATCTTGTTTAAAATTAATTGTCTGATGAAGCATTTACGGCTGAATTTTAAATATATTTAAATCATTGGGACGAAAGACTAAAAGGAACGTTTAATTACGTTTTTTACAAACCAAAACGACATTTTCCACACAAAACTTTCACTAATAGCTTTGTCTTAGTGTTCATTTTGGTTCTTTGTTTTTCGTTAAAAAAATTAACAATAGCTTGTCTTAATTTTGAATGACAAATAAATAAGCTATTTTACATATTAAAAAATATACATATTAAATAAACAAAATACTATACATAGCTCATATTTGTTATTTTTCTAAGTTTAACTTAACAAAAATAAAAGAGCTTTCAAAAAAGCTTTTAAATTGAATGGAATCATTATTATGATACCGTTATTATTTTCATATATTTCAAAATCAAATAATATAAATAATACATCTTAAATCGCTCAGTTTTTTTTTATTTCAGTAAAAAAGATACTTTATTTACAGTAATGTTATATCATATGTAAGTCTATCAGAAAGAATATTATTACAATCATTTATGGAATAAACAGCTCACCAGAATTTTGATAAAAATTCGGTTATTATTATTTATCTAATCGATTCAAAAGAGAATGTGTCCTCATTTATCAGATATACATTGCATCATTGCAAAACTGATTGTTTAATGTTGCATCTGGGACCTCCAATCCCGGGATTGAGAAAATTAGAGAATTTTGTGCGAGAGCAGAATTTAAAAAAAATATATTTTGACAACTCCGCATACTCCTGGCTTTTTAAAATTACAAATCTCGGAAGACCTAAAACAAACGTCTCGCGTAACTTTCCTTCTAATTTTTCTATTGTGTATGTGGACCATCAACTTCTGTGAGCAGTAACTTTTTAGCAAAATAACAATCTTTGCCGTAGGCATTCAGTATCCTCCATAAAGAGAATCTGTGCGAACTATTAAATGCCTTCTCATAGTCGAAGAAAGAACACGCAAGAGCACTGTTAAATTCATTGCTCTGCCAGCAGAGTCTCCACCAGAAGAGACAACGACGAAGATTGTGTATTTGGTCCACACACGACCTTCCAAAGAGAGAGCCTGCTTGATTTATTCTAAGTATTTGCAAAATGGGACCTCTTATTCTCGCCAAAAAAATGTATGCCATTACCATCCCAGGTATACTGAGAAGAGTTATGCCTCGAATTTATACACGATTTTACGTTCAATGTTCAATCTCTGGATTGGAAAAATTGTCAATCCCGAAATCCCTAGATCACAAAAAGAGTGCTTGACTGGATGCCCTAGTTGCATCCACCTATTGATTGCTCCACCAAAAAACAGGAAAACCTTGGACTTGTACCAACATCATTAACACACCTTGATTTATGTTTGTTTATTTCCAATTAGACATACTAGAAGTTACAAAGAACTGCGAGTATAACATTTATTCTACGATTCCTTAAATAATTAATTAATTTCCGTATCAAAAAAACCTTAATAATCTACTCTGTAAGTGAAACCTCAGTAGATGGTGGCATAAACAACTTTTAACGCTTTCATGACAAATATTATTAGATATTACGGAAGTACATTTTAATGTCTTTCTTGCTGGGTCGTCTTCAATGATAAAAAACGTTTACGAATAACTATTATGGTAATTTTTGCAGCAGAATTATAACAAATTGCGAGCTTTTTTAGAAAAAAACATTTAAAGCTTTGATTTAATATTGATACTTAAATGAGGATTATGCAAATTTTCTCTGAACTATTCTCAGGTTGAATGAATAATTAATTTAAGAAAAGAAAATTTGGAAAATATTCGTTGGAAGAGAGACTTAAGATGAATAATAGATACTAAAACAACGTTGATTGATTATTCCTTCTTAAATATTTATTATTTACGGCTTCGTCTATTTAACATTGTACTTTTGGTAGAATTTATTCAAAATTTGTAGATACTATGTAAAGACAGTTATACTCAAAATTCATTCAACTTATTATAAAAATATTATATTTAACACTGAGATTTAAAGTAACTGTATATTAAATAAAAAAATATTATCTATATATCTGAAAGTTAAAATACAAAAAAAAATATTAATACGACGTGTTTTTAGTGTAAAAATAGAAGAACTTATTATGTGGAAATGAAGCACTATCCGGCTGTCAGTTGAAAGAAGCTTCTCAAAGTTGATAAGTTTCATTTATTTTTAATAAAAAATTATAAAAAAATACACCGTTTGATTTAAAGATTAATATCACCTTTAGGGTGTTCACTGTCAATACTTGGTGGAAAGGCATTGTATTAGTAAAAACACAATATTCCTTTGTACTACACTCCACTTTATTTAATATGTCAGGACCGGTTTCGCTCATTACGAGCATCGTCAACTGACCGTCAACTGATCAGTTGACGATGCTCGTAATGAGCGAAACCGGTCCTGACATATTAAATAAAGTGGTATGAAGTACAAAAGAATATTGTGTTTTTACTAATATAAAGATTAATAGTTGGAGAAATTTGTATGCCAAAATTAATAAAAAAAATACTTAATTATCTTTTTCAACCAGCTGAAAAGATATCAATTATTTAAAATAATTATTAAATAAGGTATCAAATTGAAATTAAATTTACATGAAATTTCTTCAAAATCTATCTAACTGGTTATCAGTTGTCTAGTTTTCACTTTTGAAAGAATAACAGCAAATGAATAAAGTATTAAGAACTTAATTAATTGGGAACTAATTTTAATGTGTTTGGTGCCAATATTTCTTGGAAATATTAACAATATTAAAAATATATAAAACCCTATTTTACACATGATGGCTCGGAAAACAGAGGCAACCGTTTTTATTACCATCAAATGTTGGCAAATTAATTAAAACGTTTTGTTTATTATAGATACAACATTTGAAAGAAAAAAATAAACTATTTTAATTAGAAATATTTTTCTATGTTTATATATTTTTGCTGTAAATGAAAGGAACATGGACGCTGTCATATTTGTTTTCAGATCCCACAGTTTTATTATTTATTTGGATAAGAATTGATTTTGCTTATCGCGAGCATTTTCAACAAATATAAATCACAAGATTAATTGAAAATGCTCCCTATGTCCTCTTCATATTAAATCATTATTTCATCATTACACACAAGTGTTTTATTGTTTTTAAATATAATTGATAAAGGTAGCAGCTATTAAGAGTTATTGATTTATCATATCGTCGCTTGTGTTGGATACATACAATTTTTTTGATAGTCAAAAGTCAGTAAGTGATTAAGATTTAAAACAACATGAAAAGAAAGTTAACTTTTCCGGTTCTAAGCTCAAGAAATGCGACCCCAATACCCACATTTTCTTAAATATCTATTTTAATATGGGTGATACAATGTTTATAATTAAGTTATTCTTATATCATAGTTTTTTGGACCTTTTGTAGTTTATATAAATACGATAAGATAAGAGATAAGCGCCCGCTTATCAGCGATCGTTCGTAAGATTATAAGCTGAACGCCGCTAAGCAAGTGTGCCAGTCGCGCATTGACATTTGCACCGAAACCACGTATATTTTACGCGCAACTTAAAATATGATTATTTATTAAAAAAACACGGATTTTTATAAAAAATGTATGAGGAATGATGCAGAGAGATATTTTAAAGCCCTTGGACTACTAAAGACCCCCATCGGCCGAGAAGTATTTTTCTAGTCTCCGAGCCGCGAGAGTTAAGGACACATTTATGTCGACTAGTGCAATAAATAACACATGATAAAAGTGGTCTCTCTTTCAAAATAATATACCAACAAGTTCAATATATTTTTTTATTCTTCTCTCCTGAAAAGTTTCAACTTTTTAGCTCTCTAGACTCGATTTATGAATATTTCATATACTTCGTGATCGGTAATTGAATCCAAAAGAAAAACGAAATTGCTTTTTTTTTATTTCGGTAAACCGTCGCTTTTTTTACATATTATCTGAGTGGCATGTTCCTATGCCAAACTCTTCAAGTAGTTTTCACAGGCTTTTTTTATTCACCTGAGTAAAGTTCCACCCCTCCGTCGCCGAAAGCCTTACAAGATTCTAACTTACACCTTTGCTAGTGTAAACCAAGTCTAGGAGCTTTCAAACTAACAAGGAAAGGAACTTTGTTCGGTTCAAATGATCTTTTTGTCTAAGCGTCTTTAAGAGTAAGGGCAGTTTTACCCCCAAAAGAAAAATGCACTTTCGTAAGATTTTCCCGGAGATAGTATTTGTCAGTTTGAATTTTTACAATTGGAACTTTAACACTTCTTGCGGAGTTCTTCTTGACTATTGTTTCAAAGATTTACTTTATTTCGATTTTCGATGGTCGAAGATTTAAAATATCTGGAAAATAAGTAAAAAATTATCCTTCCATATTTTTATTGAATAAATTAGATAGGTTTTCACGTGTTGAATATGTTATCTATTAGATATTAAATTTCATTAAATACATTTTCATAAAATTGATATTGCTAACATTTGTTTTACGAATGAAAGAAATTACAAGTTTATTTTGATATATAAAAGATATTGTAATTTCAAAAATTATTAGTTTTGGATAAACTTAACGTCCATTAATCTTTTAAAAAATCTGTCCTGTTAGAAAATAAATATCACGAAGCATAATTCGCTTTTGACGATAAATCTTAGCAATAAGTAAAAGCAAAAAAATATTTTTTTTTTAAGTTACTCAAAAGTTGGAAAATTAAATGTCCGGGGAACCGAGACAAGGAAAAAGCGTCGATTTACCGGGAATTTTTTCTCGGGTTGTTTCGTGTCAGAATCTCTAGTGGCTATGAAATGTTGAAAGGCGAATTTTATTCTTGATACATCAAAATTCAAATTTAATAATTCAGTAGTGAATTTATGGAGGTTATCTCACTAAACAACCATTTATAAATATGACAAAGGGAGAGGAAGAAAAATTATACGCTTTTCAGAATTAAAATCAATTATGACTTTTGTAGTGAAACTGAAACTAGCTTAGTAGGCTGTTTTCATGGCGAGTTGTTGTAACAAATGTTATCAAACATTTTTCCAATCAAGTAGAGAAAAACTTTTTCCAATTAACCAGCCTCCAGTGGATTTAAGCCCAATACACGGGGAAGGAGAATTGCAACTAAAGGCAATATTTTTCCTTTATTGCTTTTTATTTATTCAATGAACTTTTCTATTAAGAATTTTCCTATTCTACCGAGAATTGAACAAGCAAAATAACAATTGTGTTTTATATGCATGGAAATCATTTCAGAATAATCATGATTGACTTGTTTTTCTTTTTATATAAAAACAGTTAATAGTAAGCGATTATTTACAAGTTGACTCGTATTACCCAAGCTACTTAAATATGAAATTATTATTCCAGTTTTTTGGCACTGGCCTAGTTCAGCTTAAACTACATATATAGTGTGCAATTTTTTTTTACTGACGGGTTTTGTTATTAAACCACGCAGTCAAAATGATACTATTGCCAGTATTACTTGTTATGGAGAGCTATGTTATATTACATTTTTTTGCAAATTGACCGAATCTAACAAATTTATTTGCTTGACACACAACTTGCAGAATGTATAGTGCTTAATTATTTATCAGTCTAAAAATATCTTAAGAGTTGTTTCATGACTTATCGAATTTAGTGACTGCGTCATCATGCAAACTTCAAAAGAGAAAATGGACACATCAAATGTGTTATGATGAAATTGAATATAAGTTGGTAAAATCAGTAACTATTTTAGACGAAAATAAGAATTTAATCACTGATTTAGATTGAATATTATATCTTCTATAACAGCAATTGTAGGTGATTTCTAATTATTTCGTTATAACACAACTATGTCTGTATGTAAAATCCGAGAACATATTTTTTTTAAAGAAAGAAGATAAAACCATTTTTTTTTGTATTTAAAATATAAAAATACAAAGAGAAACAGATACGTATGTATGTATACATGCATAATTCTATTCAGTTCATTCTTATATCGGAGTAGTTCGCTGCTGCTACTTTTTTAAACGAACCCATCGAACTTTGTTTGAAATTAAATTTAGCTCTAAACTGTTTGGTGAAATGCTGTTTTTCCTAGATTCTTGATCTGAGTCGATTATTATTACATTGGATTTTTTTTTTTGATCTGACGATAAATTATTTCTCTTTAAAATCAATTGTTTCGTTTTAAGTGTGTAGTTTGATTTCTGCATTTATCTTGGCTTTTCTTATTTATAATGTTTTGTGTATGTAGTTCATTATCCAGATTTTCTAGCACGCTTTGCATTGAATCGTTTGTCAAAAAGTAAACACCATATCTGGTGACATTTTCATTAATTCTTAAATCGTTTCATATTTTAATGTTAGTTCCTTTACCTCCTTGTTAGTTATGAACCTCATGCTCCACATTGGAAGCGGATATGAATGTAAAAATTCAATGATATGCTTACTTATTTGAAAAAAAATTGCCAGAGAAGCAGCAATTCTCATGAAAAAATGTTCTGTATTAGAATTCGCATTATGAATGATTGAAAAGGTTCTCATATAATATATTTGAAATATTCACAAAAAATCGTAAGGCGCCTTTTTGCCTTTACTAGGATTCGTGTTTATTTTTTTTTCACTATAATTGACAAAGGGAAAATAGGCTATGTCGAAATTTTTCAGAACGTTATACATATTACGAAACTTTTTATCATTTTCAATCAAGAAATGTTTTTCAATTTTCTTTATAATATAGAAGGAGAATTTCATTTTGATAAAACGAAAAGTCGTTCACCAATATTGAAATGACTGTCAGACTAAAAAATATTTTAAATAGTTCTCTCCGCATTGAAAAACTACATTTCATTTTTAAAATATTTTATACGTCAAAGTAATGTTTTTAAATTAGTTATGGTAGATTAAAATTTGTTTTTTTTTTAGATTTATTAGAGTCCGTTAAGTAAACACTTTTTAATTACAACGGTAATTATTTTGTAATAATTTAAAATTTCAACTGAATTTGATTGATGGAATTTGAATATAAAATTTTCCATATGTTTTGTTACGAACGACCCTAGTTATATCTGAAGATGCCAAAAAGTGCAACACGGGTCGTTTGTAATAAAATTATGTAACAAAATTTGACTATTTATTTCAATCAATTTTAATTATATTTTTTGAAACAAATGGTTTTACTCATTTTTCTATGATGAAATGTTTGTGATAAAGAGTTTTGTAACTTATAAACTTTTCCCTGTATTACTGTTTTGTACAAATCCAATTAATATGTATTTAAGAGCAAATACAAAAATTATACTTTTCCGTAAAATGTGTTAAAACTTAATCGCCCGGCAACTATCGATAAGTGTCTCATCTGATCTGAATCTGAGAATAGGATATGATGATTTTATATTTTCAAAATTGTTTTTTTTTAAGTTTACCTTATCTACTATTGAAACAACTACTTGAAGACCATCCCAGAAGAAGTGGAGTTTTCTTGATGACTCCTGTTTTTTATTCAATCTTTCTCATTTTATTTTATAAAAGGGTATATTGTCACATTTCTGGCAGAAGTTCGAAAGTTATAAATCGATAGTTTTGAGTAAACAGCAAATGAAAAAGTTGAGTTTTTAGGGTTATACTTCAAGCATCGATATTTTTTGCTACATACATAATTATCAAATAAAAAAATAAATGCATTAGTCGGGTTTGACATAACAAAGTTATAAATCAATGGGCAGAGACAACTTCGTCAAAATACTGGTGAAAAGCGTTAAGTCTAAAACCGGATGTTTTGAGTTATGAATACAGATTTTAGCTGTATCTTCTGAAAAAAGAAGTTCAACCGTATTTTTGTATATTTAAATATTATTTACATAGTTTATATACATCGTGTCAATTCTGACTAAAGCTATTTTTGTTAACAATAAAACTATGAATAATTTAAAGCTTTTAAATATTCGAATCGAATTTGTTGGCTACATATATAACAAATTATATGAAGTTTTGATTAACAGAAAGTAAGATGGAACGTAAATGTCACAATCAACCATGACTTTGTTTACAAGGATAAAAATTAAATGAAAAATAATGTCAACTTATAGATTCAAGCTCATTTTCTTGTTATACAGCAAACCTTAGATTCTGTGTACAGTATTATGATTTTGCCTATGCTATGTCGATACTGCTAAGCGTCAGGTGAAACAATAGCTTTACTACAAAGAATATTAAAAACTTCGGTACAAAGGAAACAACACACCGTCGCGTTAAATAATGTTTTCATTTACAAAGCTCTTTAATATTACAAAGCAGAAAATAGCACGTGAACTCCGATACCGCGCTTTTTAACACTGTTTATTTCAATATTCTTGCGTTGCATTAGTTTTATTTATGGGACAATCGTTTACAGTGAAAAAATATACCCAGGCAAGGGTATTCTAAATCAGCACCGGTTCTCTTTTCATCCCTTGTTTTCAACATTTCAGGAATTAGAAACCTTTTATTCAAACACTTATTTTGATATAAATAATCAGATGAAAATGATTAGTTGAAAATGCTCGCCATGAGCAAAAAAGGTCCTTATTATAATATTTAATCAATGCGCTACTGGTACAAAAGAGCGCTTTTTTAAATTCAATTATTTTACACCAATTATTGACAGTAAACTATTCTTCTCTGAAACATATAAAATAACTTCAACTGCTACCCGATATTTTAACGTGTGTCATAT
The DNA here is from genome assembly GCA_031772345.1 of Himalopsyche anomala. Lineage (NCBI taxonomy): Eukaryota > Metazoa > Arthropoda > Insecta > Trichoptera > Rhyacophilidae > Himalopsyche > Himalopsyche anomala. The sequence goes on along the minus strand of CM062836.1, from coordinate 19,869,914 downwards.
ATACAGTGGAACCTCTCATAACGGAACTAATTCGTTCTAGAGTCGTACTCATTATATGAAACACTCGTTATTTGAAACTGATCACTATATCATATTTATATATATGGAACATGTGGACACCTAATGACGCTAATCCAAACAGATTTTTTTTTACTAGAACTGCGTGTTATTTGTTTCTCTAATCTCTCATTTTTCGACGAAAGCAATCTGTAATGTTGCACACTCTTAATTTATGTTTAAAATAAATGAATAATATTCGCACACTTTTACTTCGGTTGGCAATTGTTGCAACACATACATGCTGTAATTTTCCCTCTTTCAAGCTGCTAGGCGAACAAGGACTTAGTTGGGAACACTCCCTGTCTCCTTTCCTTGTGCGGAGTTTTTTTCCTTCGTTTCTCCCAATGCTGGAATTTCTCACAGGTACAAAAAAATGCAAGCCTTATGTTTGCTCCAGGAAATATTTCAGTATTGCCCGCTTTTTGTACAATTTCTTGTTGTATACAAGAAAAGCTCGGAATAATAACTCTCAGATACAAGTTTTTTGAAAGCAATAAATTTGTATGAATTTTGTATTGTTCGCCGTGAATTCTCGGAAACATTTTAAATTGTATTTTATGTTTCACTATTTCTACATTTTAGTTTCGTATTTTTTATGCAAATTCTCGTAAAAGTAATTTTACTTTTACGCAATCTACGTCATAAAAGCTTTAATTGTTAAATAAATTATATCTTCCTTAAAAAAAACATTAATTAAAAGAAAAAAAAAAATCTTATAACGTCTTTTGAAAGATTTAAAATTTAAAATCTAAAAAATAATATCCCACACAACAGCTTCCATTACTTAGATAGATGTGGAAACAGTTAGCTACAGAAGTAAATTAATTTTAATTTAAATAATTATCACTCAATCTAATAAGATGCAAAAATTTCAAAGCACAATATTTTTTTATAATTATCTTTTTAATAGATATTTATAAATCCAGTGAATGTACATAATTTGTACGATTTAAATTTAATATTGAAATTCCACCAAGCACCTTCAGTTGAAATCTTAAATAACATATTTATAAGTCGCGTAAAAAATGTGACACGTGTTTTGTCTTTTTAAGAAGCATCTTCATATAAACAATAGTAAGTGTTAAATATTTAAAATGAAGTTCCACAAATTTACCGCCGAATTAATTGAAATATTAGATATTATTGCATTTATTTGTATGCAGGCTAAGGCTTTAATTGAACGAATATTTTACAATAACAAATATTATGTAACCTTGATTAACTAACAATTAGTTATAAGACTGTTCAACAAATTAAAAACTGTTATTCCCCAGTAGAATATTAGTTCGTGTCCATAGTGCAAAGGTAAATGTCGTTAGCTCCCGTGACGAATGTCACGGATTTGAATCTCAGTACAGACAGTATTTTTCAATCGGTTTATCGATTTCTTTTCTAAGGCGTGTGTGATGTCTACAGATTCCTTTCAAGTAACCAGTAACCACTAGTCTTCCCACTCTTACTTTACCCTTCCTATCTCTACTCTTTTAAAAAAAGAGATATTCAGTGACTGAATAAGCATTCTCGTAGGAAAACTTCTGTCGAGATCTTTTCTTTTACCGCAATTTGCTATCAAGCATTTCATGACTCTGTTATGAGGTATGCCACAGCTCATAAACAACAAATATTTATCATTGTCTTTACAAAAGTAAATTTTAATTTGTTATTTCATCCAAAGCAAACTTTTCCAAGTTCATTTCAAAAACTCCACTACAAAATTATTGCCAAATCAAAGTTACACTCTACAATAACAATTAATCAATCAGAAATACTGGACGGTATCATTTTTCTTCCGTAATTACACTAATTTCAAAATAAGATTTAACAATAAATCGAAGCGTCCGATTAAATCTGAAATCACAGAGGATTTCGTTTCAAAATTACCAACAATCAATCACTCGGTTTCCATTTTCGACTGACAATATTTTCTTCAAAAGCAACTATCGAAAAAAAGTTACAGCGCTGGGAATAATGTCTAGAATGATAATGGAAAATGGAATAGTGGCATAAACGAGCGGGGAAATATTGATGTCATAAATTTTCAATGAGAATATTATTCATATTTATTATATACATACTTACAAAAAGTACTATTCTGTAGTGTCAATTTCTTGGAGGGATGCCATTTTTAAAAAGTTTTCATCACTTTTAAGATCTTCACTGTCGATATTTGGTAAAAAGGCACTATTTTAAAATAAAAAAAAACAACCTATTGTACTTTTCAAATAATTATTTATTAAGGTCCGGACTGGTTTTGCTCATCACAATCATTTACAACTGATAAAAGATATACATAATATATTAATACAGAGCTATTTATACAAAACCAAGACAACAAATTGCAAATTATTAACTCTCATTTTTAAGAGGTCTTTAACATTTTAAACAATTAAATTTCAATATTTTTAATTGATTAAAAAAATATTTGGTAGAACTCCATTATGATAAGATGAAAAAATATCGAAGTATTTTAGTTCTGCAAATATTATTTTTAATATTTATTTATTTGTATCGATGTCCGCTCCCAATTTGGAGCATATAGCCTCCTAATGGAGGTATCTCGACAGAAGCTTTTTCTACGAGAACTGTTTATTCCTCAGTCGCTCAACCTAAAACATATTTTAAATATACTCAATAGATATTTTCTTCTTGGTCTGTTGATAGCTAGTATACCAATTCACAACCAATATGTAAAACAAAAGTAAGGTTAGTTTTAACATTGTTTTGATAAGAGCTTAAGCCGAAATAGCTATCAACTATATATAAAATAATATCTGTAGGATTTAAATACTGTGATATTATTTTTCACCTTACTCATATATCATATTAATATCTATAAATTCTTCTCACATTTCTTTTACCTACTGTTTGTTACACCTTAATTAGTCTTTTTTGGTTTTATATCAAGGGCTCTATAGCAATATATATTGACTTCTATATTTTTGAACTGTACATATTATAACATGTGAAAAAGATGTTTAAACATTGAACGAGAAAAAGCTTTTGTATACTTAGTATTCTCAGTAAAAATAAAAATTGATTACTTCGTTGTTTCAGCGGTTTTTTAATAGGTGTCGCGTGTGTTTGGCCTATTTGAGAAGGTCTATCTTTTGACTTTTGACACCATACATACAGAGTTGTTTAAAAGCTTAACAAACAATGATCGATTTCCACACACACCTGAAACCAGATACAATCGACGTTTTTTGGTGGTTTTTATTACCAAGAAAGCTTCAGCGTTTAGGGTACTTATCTCTTTGGAATGGATTTGTAAGCGTTTGTTTAATTTGAGCTTGTAAGTCTATACATTTCTGAATATTACTATTGTATTACAAAGCTTTAAATCCAGGGATAACATATACAAAAATCAATTTTTAAATTATAACATTACGGATTTAATAATTTATTTAATAATATATTAATTCTTGACAGTATAGCTCAGTTTTTTTGTGCATTATACTTACTTAATAAATAAATATATATTGTGACCTAACTCTTTCTCATGTTTTGTAACATTCATATACAGGACCAGACAATTTTATTGTTTTACAAAATTTTGTTGTTATCTATCGGGCGGGATCAGTGACATCCTGCCAGTAAAGTTTTTATTTTTTAACTAACGATAAAATTGTGTGTTTTAAAAAAATATCTCTCATTAAAAAGTTTAAAAATTTTAGCTTCTAATACATCTTTTTATGACTTTTTTCAACTGAATTTTCAAGTGAATATGTGTCACTTTTAGGGTGTTAACTGTCAATACTTTGAACTAAAGGCATTATATTAATAAAAAAAAACAGTATTCCTATGTAATTTATTCCACTTTATTTAAAATATCAGAACTGGTTTCGCTCATTGCGAGCATTTTTAATTGATAAGAAATATAATTTAACAATGATATTTATACAAAAATATATTGAAATTAAAAAGTGTAATATGTGTGCTTTTATGCTTGAAGGTATCAAAAAGCGTAAACCCGGTCGTTAGTGACATGTGGAAGTGAACACAATTTGTAAGATTGGTTTTTTTTATTAAAATTCCACCAAGTCAGTCGAAATCTTAAATTGTACGGATAAAAACAAGATAAAAATTTCACTCTTGCGTGAATAATTTCCATACATCTCTTCGAGTAATTTTTGATTCTTACAAAAAGCGTATACTATTTCGAATGGCTGTATAAATTATCCTAAATACTTGCCTCAAAAGGCGGCTTAAGTTGATTCATGATAATAAAATATTTCTCCGTCGAAGAAAAACATAACTGAGCGAAAGAAATACAGAAATAAAATACTAGACAAATTCTTTGGTACATTTCCGAGAATTGGTTTGTGGGGGAGACGGTCCTAACAGAAATTACAAGGGTACGATTAGCTAATAAGTTACGTGACAAAACAATTCCGAAGACGATGAAAGGGTAGAGTACCTCTTTGTCACTTTGTTACATGGCAGAACACAATATGTACGATCGCATGAATGTCCAATAATACAGAAGTATACAGTATTTGTAGAAATAATATTAGGTAAGCCTGAATGGAAATAGGTTCTTATTACTTATTTATTAGGAAACGTTATTTGTCGGCAATCCAATAGGCAGGAATTATACGACTCACTTGACATCTACAGAAAGATTTCAGTCCGAAATGTTTGATGGCATAGTGGTATTTTTAGGCTCATGACAACTATTTTTTCTATACATTTACGAGTGATTAGAATGATAAGCTTCAACTATTGCACCAATCGTCTGAATATGTATTTACTCAATAATTTATTATTTCGACTGAAGGTGCTTGATGTAAATTCAATGTTAAATTAGAATTATTTTCATAATGTACACTTCCACAAAAATCTTGGTCGAACGCGACCTGGGTTTCGCCTTTCAGCATTTTCCGGTACTACTCAGTGCGTGAATGCACTCGAACTGACAGGCAGCGGAAGGTTTGTATTGTCTATATACAAACACACACGCGAATTCACTTATGTGTTTGTACATAGACAATACAAACCTTCCGCTGCCTGTCAGTTCGAGTGCATTCGCGCACTGAGTAGTACCAGAAGATGCCGAGAGACGAAATCCGGGTCGTGTTTGACCAAGATTTTTGTGGAAGTGTACATTATGAAAATAATTCTAAATCAATAATTTATATTTCTTGGATCATTTTTTTATTTTAAATTTAAATCAAGATTAGTTTTGTGCCGCTCATAAAATACATTACGTGAGAATCTAAAATTTTCTAGTCGATCATATCACATATCACTCGAATATAAAATGAGATCAGCTCGAAAATAAAATGCATTCATGATCAAGATATTTAATTTGCATAAAAATATTTTGCCAGATCTTAATCCCAAAATCATCTGATCGCTAGGGTGATAATTTTATCTCCAGATCAAAGATGGCAACAAAATAAAGTCTCACTTTTAGGGTGTTCACTGTCAATACTTGGTGGAAAGGCATTATATTAATAAAAACACAATATTCTTTTGTACGTCATTCCACTTTATTCAATAGATTAGGACCGGTTTTTCTCATTGCGAGCATTGTTAACTGATATGAAAAATATATAAACAGTGCTATTTATACAAAATTAAATTGAAATAAAAGGTGTAAGTAACATTTAACAATGAAAAGAATTTACAAATTACACTATAAGTGACACTACAATTACACAAAATTAAAATGATATTTACTTTAGTAATGCAGAATTTTACTTTGTTAAAAAAATTACAAATTTCAATTGTTTTTATAATTGCCATCATTCACCACTTATAATTTATTAGTCTTTGATGATTTTTTAATTGTAAGTTAATGGTGTTTTGTTAAAATTTTGTGTAATTGTTGAGTCACTTATGGTGTAATTTGTAAATTCTTTTCATTGTTAAATTTTGCTTACACCTTTTATTTCAATTTAATTTTGTATAATTAGCACTGTTTATATATATTTCTTATCAGTTAAAAATGCTTGCAAAGAGCAAAACCGGTCCTAACCTATTAAATAAAGTGGAATGAAGTACAAAAAAATATTGTGTTCTTATTAATAAAATAAAATCTTACATATCCGCTTAAGTTTAACTTTTAAAATAAATTTGTATTCTTCTCATGTAATAATAGTCTAATACTATTTAAAAGTATGTTGAGTATAAACAGAGCAAGTATCCTTTTCATTAAAAGCTTTTTATCACTGCGAAGCTTTTCAAGAAAAAAGCTAATTAAGAATTATCCGCATCTAACGAATACGGCGCGGATTCTCTCGCAGAGGCAAAACTATTTTCTCTCGAGAGCGGGATAATACACTCGAGGAAAGTTAACGTAATAATATTTAAGATACAACTAGTAGTTAATAAACAGGCGGAAATGCGCGCGGAATATAATAACGTGACAGCAGAGAATATTCTCTCGTCTGCCGCAGACTTAATAAACACAAGTGCATTCCTGTGTGCCGTTTGCAATTTGTTAGAGTGGGGTCGTATTGTAAATTTATTGCCAAATGATATCGATAAACTGCACATGGCGGATTAATTAGTAACAAGGCCCATATCGTTGTATCTACTATGGCCAATCGAGTACATACTCGTATTGACGAAATTTATATTCGAATACAGTTTTATTTTCACTCAAACACACGGGTACAAATGAGTTATGTATTAAATACTACGGCAATCTCTAGTATATTTTAAAACGTTACTTTGTAAGTGTCGTCTGTGGTACAAGGATCAAATTAATTGGGATTTAGACAGCCATGAACGCAGAAAAATACACTTTTTTTTTAATTATGTCAATAACATAATATGAGGCTATTACTTGCAATCTCGGCTAATTCCAAAATTGATGAAACTTGAACCATGAATAAAATTTAGTTAATAAATATAAATTCGTAAACTTTTAGTGGAAGTTTGTTTTAACTTGTATGCAGTTTTTTGAAAATGGTTGTTGAAGATTTTAATTTACGTAAATTCCGATCACTGCTTAAGTATAGAAATATGATTCGGAATTTGAATTCGAATTCCAAAAATTACACAGCCATAAATAAATATAAAAATAAAACAAATGAAATACGTGTGAAAATTTTGACAGTTAATAGTAATAATAAATAGACGGCTTGAATAAATTCTAATGTGAATTCCTGTCGATTCTTTTATACAAAGTGTCTCATGTTACACATAGAAAATAAATTCCGGATTTAATACGGTACAAGTACCAATCTACCTTTTTCAGTCATTAACGGCTTATCGATACGAAGGTATCCGAAGGAGCGATGTATCACTAACATCCTTACCACAGATTGTCACATAATAAAGTATGGACTGCAAACTGGTTGTGGAAACAGGAAGAAAGGAAGATAAAACGTAAAAGACGTAAGAACGGAGTTGATTATAAATTGCGTTATAAACATTTAAATTGGTTTAGTAAATCAAATAACAATATATTTTAACTGCGTTACATGTTAAGGACAGAGTTATGTCCAAAAGCATGGATTTATGTAATATTCAATTACTCTTTTCGATAAATTTATCGAGTTTTGTTCAAAGTCACGTGTGTTTGTGATTTCTATAAATTGTTTACCAATCTTTCGCCACCACTATTTTTGTCTGCATATCACATCGTTTAAGAATGTCTAGATAAGAAAATCGAATGGAAAAAAATGACAAAGACGATCAGACTTGTTGCCCTCGTCTGTCGTGCCGACTTGGTTGCATCTAAAGCAAATAAATTATAAAGAGTTGACCGCTTCTTATGGAAAAACAATGGAACCTTAATTACTAATCATTTGATAAAATTTAATAAATACCATGCTGTCTCACCAAGAACCCCTAGTTAGCGTCATAAAAAATGTAAAAGACAATTCCCAGGATTTCAATTTCAAAATTAAAAAGAACAATGTTTGACATTTATTTATTTCTAGATTTAAACGTAAATCTTTAGATCACTGTCTGTATCTTTTATCAAGCTGGACTATTTACAGATGTCAGTGTAAGATCATGATCTGCAATACCACATTTTTTCGATCTTTGATATATGAAATATTCCCCAGCAATTCATTTGCGTTAACAATGAATTTACCAGGTGAGCAATTTATTAAATTAAATTTGTTAGAAAACCATCAAATACAGAAACAATTCAACATGAATGCTGAATGAGCGAATAGAGATTCCGTAATATATACGTACGTTAGTCTTTGTCCGCTTGATTCGTCTGGGTCTATTTCCAGCGAACCGAAAGTTCAAAGTGCTTTACTAGACATTTTGCTATTGTCCCTGTTAACTATCGTCGGAGGCGGCTTTTGAGGTCGCCGGTGGAAGGAATATACTTTGAGTAGATGCTAGCAATATTGAAATAACGCCAATTTTACGGTTTTAAAGGAAGATTAACAATGTAGTTTATTTATATGGCCGACAAAATGAAACGCAATATTTTATTTTCTTGTATTATATATATCATTCATTTAGATAATGTTTGCTTATATTTTAATGATGCCAAAGAAAACTTCATGTTTAATTTAACAGCATTTTTATGTTGCGAAAAAAAATAATTATGAAATACTACATTTTTGTTTCGTTGTTAAAATACGATGAAAATACGTAGTATTACAGTTTAAATGGACACCAATGCGCTGTAAATTTGACAAATATAGTGTAGACAGAACATTTATCAAAAATAAATTACAAAATCAAGAAAACAACTAATTTACAAAAATATATCAGTGGCTTGTCCACTTGAAACAAAACACTTATCAGTAAAACAGCTTTATAAAATGGCGTTTCATATGACCGATAAAAAAAAGCAAGTTTCTAGAAACAATATAACGGTTATGGTCATCCTTACATAGATAAATATAAGAAACATATAAGTTATAATTCTTAAGTAAAAAATTGTGGTTGTACATTTGATTCAAATACTAGAAATTTTCTTGTATAAAACGCCGATAACCACTGTGTTAACGTGTATAGCCCGTAATAAAGATAACATACTTTTAAGATTTCGTTTTTTAGTATAAATATAATATTATTTCAATAATGATCTTGATTAGCCCTGTTAAACAACTGTTACAGCTTGTGGGTGTGAAACGCTAGTACTTACTCTGTAAGCATCACAGTGTGGAGAATTAAGTTTAACAAGCACTGATGCTTATATCAAGACTAAAAATTATTCACACCTATAGAACTACAAAATTTGAATTTGAAAAGTTTTTTTTATGTATCGAAGAAAAACGGGAACAAAAAAGTATTTAAAAGGACCGCAAAAGAAACCGTATACGTAAGGTCAACTTTGCTATTCCAATATGATTGTGTTACAAATTGCGACACATGTTTTTCCTCTCTGAGAAGCAAATTACATTGATTTATCAGCCAATGCTTTTACTGTAAAAATAATAACTTCGTTCCTCTACATGTCTACACCATGAGATGTCAGTGGTAAAATTTAACAAAGAACACTTATAAAAGATCAATCCACACAACTGCAAGAAATTTTGGAGAGGTTTGAAGAGCTGGCTTATTGACTTAAGTTGTTGCGTGAATAAAAACCTTTGCGAAAGAAATGCGTTAATGTTCTTTACACAGAGTGCATCAACTCTGTTATATGGGAAATTGTGTTACGAAAATTTCATTAATTTTGAAAAAAAACGTAAAAGACTACGATTTTAATGAACCATTCAGTCAAATTGTTGCGCGATTTTGTTTGAAAACTAAATGAAGTTCTTTTTCTATGGATGTTATTTCTTAAGTGACTTAAAAGTCAAACGCAAGACAGCTTAGATGCTAAAATAATGGTGTCATTAGTATAACTTAAAACATGATACAAACAAGTTTCCAAAAAGGGTATTCTATTTGTTTCTTTAATGTATAGTTAAAGTACCTATCCATTTAATCTTAACGACAGTTTTATTTTCAGAGCATCCTGCAAAAACTTTCATTTAAATCCTTCTTTCCTACCGGGAAATGCTTTTATTGAGGAACATTTAAAACTTTAGCACAAAGCGTTGCAAGAGAGCTTTCGTAGATAGGATGCAACCAATTTCTGTTCGCTTTTAAGCTTCAAGACTCGTTATCGAGTAACAAAAATATCTTTTCATAAGGCAAATTTATTACCTCCATTCATTATAACCACCAGTAACTTTTGTTTACGACACTTTATGGTTCTGCGTTTCTTCCCTATTTACTAGACAAAGCTTTTGTGTGCATTATTTTATACATTACGACTTAAATAATAGTCATCTGCAAGGCATAGTATTTAATATGTCAGATAAATCAATATGTTTTTAATTAATTGAATTTAAAAAACATTCAATTGAATAACGCTAATTGGTAATACGATATTGAATGCTGCAAATCTAGCGTTTAATATTTATAACATATTATACATCAGAGAAACGTTTTATGAAGAACTGAAAAGATTTTAACTAACCAATAAAGCAAAAATAAAAAATACATTTTTAAGATGCCATATTTTTTATGATACGTTCGTAAAGATTATAATTTGAAATGATAACTTGTGAAGCCAAATTTGTTTAATGAGAACAAACATATTTGATCTTTCATGTTTTAATTCAAGATATTTAACTTTTATATATTCGATGAATTCAACGGTATTTCTGTTAAAGTTCATTTTAAATATTAAATTAAACTTTGTGACACAACTTTTGTAACATTTAATTTTATATGTAAGACTTTTCTTTCAAAATGAAATCGCTGAAATTATAATTAACTATTAATAAGTTCATTTTGATTTGTACTGAACGCAAAGGCGACCAGCTAAATAATAAATGGCAGACTTATAACATATGACTTACTTCTGTCAATGAACTTGAAGTGTCCGAGGAAACCAGACGAATTGACATAGGTTGGTGTTGGAGTGGAGTGGAACTCCAGCACCAGGGCTCTTGCTGATGAGTAGAGGGTCGGAGGAACGTCAGCGCGACCGCCGCACAGGGCGCCAGCTCCTTCACTGTATTCATTGACTTCGCCGCGTTCAACGTGAGGATACAGCTTCAAGTAATCTCCACGAGTGCATCTGGAAAAGGTAGAAAGAGAAAACAAATCAACTATCATTCTATAAATTTTATTGTGAGACTTTGTAAAACCAACCATTCATATTGACAACAAATATATTTTTCATTTATTTATATTATAAAATCTATATGGTATTAAAAAATATTGGAACAAGAAATATAAGGTTTTGTTTTGTGCACTATTTTTAAAATTATTTTAAGCGATAATTATTTTAAAATAATTACAGCGGTAAGTATCCTACATAACGCTATCGTGTGACAAACTGTTTCCGACGAAAAAAAATGATTGACAGACATAAAACAAAAGAGTTAATAATGCTAATTTAATATTTTGAAATATTAAAAAAGTTGAATAGAAAATTTTATATCATGCGAGATTTCGCTAAATTGAATGGCAGGTTATGTTCGATATCGTATATATTTCACACTCAGGGCTACACTTCTGTTCATAAAAGCTTAATAATTAATTATTGATAATAATTGTCGGGTCCTATGGCGCAGTGGTTAGCGTTGTTGGCTTCTGTGCTGGGCCTTACGGGTTTGAGTCCCAGTTTGAACAGCATTATTTCGGTCGATTTATCGATTTTTGTTATGTTTGTGCTGTCCAAAAATCCCATACGCTTCCGATCCTTCAATAACTGGACTTAGTGAGAGCTTTTAGCTCTTAGCTTTTTCTTCTATGCCTACAACTCCCTTTGAAGAAGAGAGGTTGAGCGACTGAGTAACAAAATGTTCTCGTAGAAAAAATAAGTCTTCGTACTAGGATTTGAACCCGTGACATCCATCACGTAAGGTCGTAATCCAACGACGTTACTGTGCTACGGATCCAACGAAAAACACACACAAAGAAAGAGCAGCATTTATTTTAAACCCATTTCCGCTCCCAGATGTGGAGCATATAGAATTCTAATGGAAGTGTCTCAACAGAAGTTTTCTATGAGAGCTGCTTGTTAGTCGATTGCTCAACCTCTCTTTTTTTCAAAGATAGTAGTAACAAGGAAAGAAGGGTAAGGCTAGCATAGAACTAATGGTTAACTAATAGTTATTAAAGGATCAGGTATGGTGGGAGAAGACGAAATTTTAGATATCGCAAACATCCATGTCTTCGAACAGAAATCGATTAATCGATTTAAAAAAATGCTGTTCATACTGGGACTCGAACCCGTGAGATTCGGCACGGAAGCCAACGACGCTAACCGTTGCGCCATAGGACCCGACAATCGGACTGAAATTATTGTTTGGGAAAATTGTACAACTTCAAGTGATTTATTACCGGAAATAATAAGGAAATTAACATATTTTGTTTGTTAACTAATTTAAATTATTCTATAACATCGACTCTTAGATTGAAAATTCGTCAATTTTCATAGACGGCAGCCCTGCTTCCGCTCGGTAAAACGGGGGAACAAAACATTAATAATACTTTGCAACTCGTAATACCCGGCCTGATTTATTCTGCCTTAAATTCGCCTAACAAAAGGTAATTTGCGCGCCGGGTACAATGTGCCTTCACTCATTATGCACACAAGCAAGATGAAACAATGCCCGACTCTCTGACGGAACGCAAGCATTCATCCATCACAAAATCGTATTGAGGAATGCCGCGCCAGGTGCTCCGATAAAACACATTTCAAGGGTATCTAGGGATGTCAAAGTAGCCGATTATATCTAGAATACAAATCTACAAAAAAATCAATGGGTAAAACAGGAATCTTCTTATCGGAACAATTAAACATTTTGAAAACACTGAACGGAAATACACAATACAAAGTAACGACCTCATTCATTAAAGAATTAAATTAGTATTTTGTATTAAACTAACCTTGTTATAATAAATTAAATTCCTAGTGCTATTAATAAATTAATATCTAAGTTTAATACATTTTAAAAATACATTAGTAAACTTTTTTTTTAATCCATGTCCGCTCCCAATGTAGAGCATATGACTTTCTTATGGAAGTATCTCAACAGAGGTTTTTTCTAAGAGAACTGTTTGTTACTCAGTCGCTCAACCTCACTTTTTTCAAAGTGAGTAGAAGGGACATAAGGATAAGGCTAAAACAGGACTAGTGGTTGGCTAATCGCTATTGCTACACCCAGTTATTAAAGGATCAGAAGGATGGGAGGAGAGGAAATGATGTGAATTGACATCACAAACACCCAGTCTTCGATCACAACTTTGAATTGAATAATTCTCAAATTCACTGTGATCTGACCGGGAATCGAACCCAGACCTGCGTCAAGCTCTTACCAACTGGGCAACAAACTTATTTATCTTAAACATTGGAACAATCAATCTCATCAAACTACCTCTTTAAATAAAATATAGGTTTATTTTTCTGTTAGCAGGTAAAATGTTTCAACGTTCACTCAGTAGTGAGGCAACTAGGTTTAACGATTGTTTGGTATTTTTGCCTCGTGATTGCCGGAGGCCAGTCACCAGTGCGTAAGGAGGCATATAGTTCAGTTTTAATCCGTCAGATACTCTAAAGCTGACCACATATTTATAAAAGTCTCTTGAGAAATTATCGTAGATAAAACATCACAAACTAATATGTCAAAAAAAAAAAAAACCTTTCATCCACTATCAAATAATTAGATTAAATGTCATAACTTTTCTTTAAAATCATCATTAGACTCATATTTTTCAACAGCTTGGCGGCTTTTATTCCATAAATCTATGTATAGATAAATTATTGTCTTTCTAAGTCAATGATCAAAATAGTGTTTGTGTTTGAAAATTTAGTTGCATTATAGACTAATTCTCCTTCTATGGAGTTGCATAAAGAAATCTCAGAAACTACACGTCCGGGTGATAGATTTTCGTTGCTGTCGTGAGGATGACATCTGGTTATGTCAGCACAACCATAAACATAATATTTATGACTTCTACGGTGAACCAGACTTTGGTTTGTTAAAACTCAACATTGGGCCAGACATATATCACACATTGATTAATGTGTCACATGAACTACTTCTGAGTGAATACAAAGCATGTGAAGACCACGACGGAGTGTCACAGGATTTGCGAATGCTGGAGGATCAACAAATGGAGTATGAGGGCAGAGGATCAAGTGAAGTGAATGAAATTGATTGAAGCGGCCCAAGTCTACCTAGAAGTCTACCTTGGTCCCAATAAGAATAAGAAGGAGAAGATAAATAAAGTGTTTTCATTTGGAATACAAATAAAATAGTAATGTAGCAATTTTCAATCGTTTTTCACATAATGACCGCAAAATTTGAGAGCTGGTTGAAAACATTACAAATTCACAACAACGTTAAATAAATGAAACACTTGAATGTTAACAATATTCTGAATAGAAATCTAATATATAAAAATGAATGTTTGTTTGTTCATGTATTATGCGTTACCTCACCGCTCTCTCTCTCCGCTTAGTCTGCACTTCCGGGAAGGTTATAGTTATAGTAAAATTAACATACAGTGGGTTTTATATATAACATCAATTTTTGTACGTCTTCATACAGTTTATTTTGACAACGTATGCTTGCACTCGCGCAAAGGTTATAGTAGGTGGCTCGTGTGTCGTACCATTGACTATCGCCAACAAACGTCAAACAGACAGAAAAAGAAAACAAACACTTCAATGAATACAACTAAAACACTTTTTTTCTTTGAGTGGCATTGCAACGCTTGCCGGAAACCGGCTATATATTATTTGTAAATTTTAATCAAAATTTGCGGATTACCTTTTGTTCGATGGATACAAACAAAACCACACAAACTCGTCAATGGCAATGCCACATAATTAAAATGCTACGCACATGCTGATATTCATGCAATGCAACGTAGTCTATTTAATATTTATTGTAGAATTTATAACGCGTATTTTAAACTATAATTATAATTGTGATTTTGTTTGTGAAAATAACAAAACGTTTAATGTACGTTTCAAATTATATTTACTTTAGAAATAAGTGACCCTTGTCATGTAATATATGTGCGTTGTCAACTACACTGACTTTTTAAGGAAAACGTCCAAGGCTCGAATAGAAAACTTATGTATAATCTGTGCTTGAAGCTCTTTATTGTGTTCACAATAATTTGGTAAGTTTTAAAGTTTATGTTTAATTTTACGATAAAAACAATTCAAATACGCTTTCAAAATACAAACATTACACTTCTGAGTTCACAATGTTAAAAGCAGAGTTTTTTTTACTTTGTATTGAATGTTTACGAATAGCACAATAGTTATAAAGTGTATTGAAAAATAATTTATTCATTTGATGTATTATTGAAAAGAAGTGTCTAAATTTTACTAATGAATAACTGATTTTATGTTTAAGGTAAATAACAGATATGAATTTCATTCCATGATATATTCCATTTTTACTTTCATAGTTTTATATCAAATTGCTTAATTATACAATTAAATAAACGGTAGACAGAATACGAATTTTCTGACACACTTAACTTTGACATCGATAATATCGAGACCGAGTCGTTTAACCATTTTTTTCTTTGTCTATTTACTTCGAAATGTTACCGAATTAACAATTTTTTTTCATTATCAAAAAATATAATATTTAATGATATCAACGCTATGAATTATGATGGTAACTTTAACGTAGTGTAATTACTGTGACATAAGCTATATTTTAATTGAAAAATGATCATTTATGTATCATCAACGCATACAAGTATGATTGTGTTTTGCTTGCTAAGTAACTAAAACGTCACAACAAAGTAATCAAATCATCTCAAATCGCGCAAACATAACATCCACTCGATACTCAATACTCCGTTACACATCCCTAGAGAAATTTTTTTGTTTTGTTTGAAGCCAAATACACGCCTAAACAAGCCGAATTTGCGAGCCTACTCAAAACAAAGCTTTGGGCAGATAATACCGGGAGTGTTTCTTAGTATGGGAAGATTGAAACGGGAAATAATATATCTTGATTAGTGATAGGTAATAATTATATTGATTGGGCTTAGTCAGGTAAACGGAAGGATCAAATTTATACAGGGAGTGCCCGAAAAGGTTTTTAATATTTTAATCAGAGTAGAATAAACTATGACAGAGTTATATTATATATTCTACTTTACATCATAAGTTCACATAGTTGCAAACAAATTACACTAAATGTTGAAAATTTTGTTAAACACATTTGAAGGTAAAATAAAACATGAGCAGTATAAAAATTATTCCAAGCTAACGGTATTTTGTTATCGCATTTGTATTCTAGCTCTTTTCCTATGTTAACAACGTTTTATAATACGTAATTCTCGATTGATACTTCTTCAGCTAATTTTCGCTTCCAATGTGAAACATATGACCATTTAATGCAAGTATCTTTATAGAAGTTTCTTATTAAGTTTCAAATAAAGAACATTTACAAGGACTGTAAGTTACTCAGTTACTCAACCTCCCTTTTTTAAAGAGCAGATATAGAAATGATTGCGTTTGAATAAGACTAGTGGCTAGCGTATCGCTTTTGTTACGTCTCGTTATTTAATGAAGGATCGGATGAGTGAAAGCTTATTTGTAGACACCCGCACTTTTACACAAATCGATAAATTGATTGACAAAAAAATGTTTGTACTGGGAAATAAACCCATGAGATCTGTCACATAAGTTAACGGTGTGACTTCTGCACCTCTGATCCGTTGATTAATCTACTCTCACTTTATAATGTTTTGATATATCTATCATTTCATAAATTTTAAAAGTATGCAGTCATTATAAACTGGTGAGGATCATGCGAGTATTTCAGGTAAAATTAATAACTTATCTATTGTTAGAGAAAAGATATTTGACATGTCGATGGTAAGTGCAAAGATATTGTTGATCTAGCTTTTGTCAAAATTGATATAATGTTCGTCTACATTATATCTTTATGCTGAAAAATTACTGAAAGTTAAAATATTATATTTGAGATCACATAAATTCATGAAAAAAAAAATGTTTTAAAATGTGTTGTTCTTAAAACATTACATACATACATACAGTATCTGTGTATAAACAGTCGATATTGTCTAGTGAGATTTGTGAATTATATCACACTGGTTCATAAAAATATTTCATTTGTTAATAAATACTCACTAAAATACGTCATTCAATCGACTCGGCAAGGAAAAAGATAAACTGTATGTAAGTATATTTATTTTCTATTATAAGACCACAAATAGATTTCTGGCTTCTGCCTAACTAAAACCACAGTGCGTGGTTTAGTTGCGACGTCTTACTCGACTTAGCCCTGTTTACACAGGAATATGGATATAATGTGGTTTATAAATACCATTGGTGATAAGTGGTATCAATATCAACTTAAAGCCAATGAAATAAAGCAGATTTAGATTAATACTGTTATACAGTACTGAAAATTGACAATGGGAAACTATTGTGCTATATTGCTTTGAATCAAATCAGTTTGAAGTGCAATCGATGGAAGATTACACCGCAAGAATAGAAGAAAGCAATGTGACAATGTTTTTTTTAAAGAGAATGTGAGAAAGCTCAAAAGCTTATTTACTGTTTCTACTACTTGGAAACTACAGTGGGAATGTCTCCTCGAAGTTTAATTACCTATCTACTTACCCTAAACATTATTTTTTGTCAGATAGTAACCTGGTACTTTTCATATCATTGGATT
Source organism: Himalopsyche anomala (assembly GCA_031772345.1). NCBI lineage: Eukaryota > Metazoa > Arthropoda > Insecta > Trichoptera > Rhyacophilidae > Himalopsyche > Himalopsyche anomala. Next base: position 19,852,239 of record CM062836.1, on the reverse strand, counting down.
TTTCAATGTATAGCCAGATATGGTGCGTTTAATACAGTGATGCACAAACCGCGGCCCTTTTTGAATTTTGTGGCGGCCCTTAAATCTTTTTCTCAAACATATTTTTTTCACGTAAAACATTTATTTAATAAATGTAAGCAAGTTTTTTCTTCAATGAAGGAGAATAAATCGGTTCATAGACACACTTACAAATATTATGTCAAATTTTAAAAAAAGTTAAAAATGAACAAAGACCAAGATTGCATTAACTTGCATATAAATGAAACGATTTTTTAATAAGCAAGTACTCTTAATCATTTTTTTACATGGCTTATTTATTTTCGAAATAACAAGGTTAAAATAATATAATAGAACCTATTTCTCATTTATCTAAATTCACTTAATCTTTTTTGCACGGTTTTAAGGCTGTTTTACATGAAACGTACATATGTTCTGTATAAAAAAGGGATTGAGCGTACTTGAAATCATTTTTTTCTTTGCGGCCCGAACCCACGATAATTTGTTTTATGCGGCCCGCTAGAAGGTAAAGGTTGTGCATCACTGGTTTAATGTGTAGCTACATATCGGCAACATAATGCAACAGTGAGATCGAATACAAATAGTTTAGCCAATTCCATGTATGCACAATCGATTGCTGAGAAGTAAAGATTATAAAATACTAAAATACTTTAATTTAAGAAATGCTCCATTTAAAAGAAAAATTTAACTTTCAGAATTATTGATATTGTCTTTTAACTGCATTGGTAAAATAACTGTATGCAAATAATAGTGTACTGATTATTAATTCGATATCAAAGTTTACTTTTGTAAAAGAACATTTACAATCCTGTGAATTTCTGAATGAAATGCTTTTAGTTTATAAGAAAATGGGTGCATTGAATTTTTATGAATTACATCAAACAAATTGCCATCAATAATGGATGCGATATGTATCTTATAGACCAGGGTTTCTCAACGGTGGGCCATGTGGCCCCCAGGGGGCCACAGAGATTTATTTTTGTTTTGGGTAGCCACAACACAGCTTAGGGAGGCCACAGGCATTTATAAAACGATACAGGGAAGAGCTATTAAAAAAAGGTGGGTTTTTGAAATTGTAATTTTCATGGGAAGATAAAACAATGGTATGGAGGGCACAGAAAAATAAAGACACTCAAAAGGGGCCACGCTCTCAAAAAGGTTGAGAAACACTGTTATAGACAATCTTTTAACAAAAAAAAAAAACAAACCAAACTTGCGAAAAAAAGGTATTTAAAGGTAAATTGTCAAAGGAAATAAAAACAACTAGGTATTGCCGTATAATTATTTATTTAGGTAATACAATACAATAATAACCTGAGTCGTAAGTGACAAAACTTGTGTGAATGTTCAAATATTTCATTGGTGTCACAATAAATCTATACAAATAATCAATCACTTATCAATGTTATCAGTTAGTCTCAAATAATAACGACACATCAATTTTTATGACACAATATCACAGTCGGACAACAGATTTTTCCGTATCTTCGGTGCGACTTTTTTTCTTATGTCGCTGCATGCACCCCCAAAATATTCCATTCTTTAATTCACGTCAGGTAGTTATCGCAAAACTTTTAAAATTCCGAAACAGCTTGTCAAATCATGTTTTACAAATGTGTGTTCATGATATCGACTGTGGAAAGGAAAAAGGACGTAACCCACAGTTTTTTCAAAACTGATTTTTTTATAATCACAATATATCAAACTTGATACACATTCTATCAAAAGGGTGCAAGCTGCAAATGCCGAAATAAGTATCTAAATTTAGCTTTTAAGTTTGAAAAAGATGATCTTGTAAAAAATTAAAACCATGAAAAAAGACTGAAATAAAGGTTTTTCCTAGACAATTTGTTTAGTAAATATTAGATTATGTCAATTAAAGACCAGTTTAGAAGTTTCCGTGCACTTCAAGGTTGTGTGCAATTCATAATTTGCATATGGGCCAAAATCATCAAAACACGGTTTTTGCGCCTCCTGTAAAATTCGATATGTGTGTGTTGCGTCCTTTTTCCTTTCCACAGTCGATATAGATGGAAAAAAAATTCATGACATAAAAATAATCAAATCAAAATATGTATCAAATCATGTCGAGTGATATTCGACATTGGAGTGGTAAGAGTTAACAGACATTTTTCAATTCGGTAGTTGAGCTTTGATATAAAACAGCGCGAAGAAAATACACTCAACTAAATTTCACACAAATATTAATAGAGCAAACGCTGCTAATTAAATAGAGCTCTGAAACTTGCAAAAGCGTTTTTCACATAAGTGTTATATCGTGTTTCAGCGAATTGAATGTAAATTACAAAGCTACTGCGGCGAGCTTTCAAGTAAGAAGTGAGCTAGATTTGTTAACAGTCAGTTAACAAGTTTGGTGTGCAACATTACATCAACGTATAATATAATATTAAACTTTCAAACTATCTCAGAACAATCGCCGTTTATATAAATTTACCGCGAACTTTGGTTAATCTGCAGTGTAAGGATTTCAAACTTTTATCATTCATTAATAAGCTGTTCGCATTTCTATAAATACATGATGACAGTTTTCGTCACATACAACCTTGCTTATTTATATTGTAAGACAAGTGTTGGGCTTTATTCATAGTTTCACCAAGGTTCTTTCAGGACTTAAAAACTTTTTATTAATGTAGAATTCTTAAGACTACAGCAGACTCTCAAGTGGGTAAATTTTTTGTGTTCGAAAAATTACTATAATATATAGAAACAACTTTTATAACTTCTCCATTTGAGGGCGTACGCATATTAAACATGGCTTTATCAAACTAACTTTTTCTTAGATAATCAGTTTGAACGTCCGAAAATAAATGTACCTGGTCACATATTTATTTCGGCTTATAAGATGACAAAATGGGAATTCCGCAAAAAAAATCAAATTGAATGTTTTTGTTAATTATTTAGTAGAATTGTGGACACAATTTGATATTACATTAAAGGAATGATAGGTGTCAAATTCAAGTTTAACTATTTTTTTTTATTTTTTTCAATCCATGTCCATTCCCAATGTGGTGCATGTGATCTCCTAATAAAAGTATCTTAACAAAACTTTTTATGTTGTTCAACCTCTCACTCTTTCTTTTCTAAACAAATTGTACTTGTACAATTTGTTTATACCAGTTTCTTAGCCGTATTGAAAGAATCGCCCCCTTTTGCAGAAATAAATTATCTAACGTCCCCCCCCTTCACCGAGGAATTTGAAATCCTCAATTTTACTTTTTCCCCAAAATATCTCCGAAACTCGTTTTTTTTAGCTCACCGATGAATTTGAAATCTTTAATTCCGTATACTGTTTACTAGGGATTATGTGTCGAGACGTCCCGGGACTTTTAAGGTTTTTTGCTGTCTTAAGTCCCGGGACTTTGTTGTTAAATGTCCTGGGACTTAAGACAGCCATACTGTGCATTTTAATTTTGAAAAAACCATTCTAACAAAATAAAATTGGATGCAAGCAATCGCTAATGTGACCTAAAAAGTTAATTTTGACTTAAAATAAATTTACATTGGTGTCTATCCTCGAGGTCAGTTTTGAAAAAAATGCATTATATTCAGGCTAAGGATTAAAGGCCGGGATTTTTACAAAATTAATTATGGATATACATATAAAAGGGATCTTATAAAAGCTGTTTGGATTTATAATTGTAGAAGTTTCAAATAACATCTATTTATATATTGTTATACGAAACAACCATTTTTGATGGGTAGAGACATGCAGATATACAAAAAAAACTTAGACACGTGTTCGCTTTACTACTTAGCATGGAATAATCCCACAGAATTCCGTGAAATAAAGAAACCCATAGTTATTTCTAGAAAATGATGTTATAAATCAAGGCAGAGCTTATAAATGTTTTATTACCAACGGTTCTGCTGGGACTAATTGATTTTCGAAAAGAATACACCAAAGATTTTGACAAATGCTCCAAAACAATATATTTGAAATACGGAGATAATTTACTACAACGTCTTTTCTCCGTGGAAAAAGATATCGAGGTATCTGAAGAAAATATCGATGATGAGATAAATATTGCAGAACTGTCACTGGAAGAAGAATTAAATAGACATATTACAAAAAACAAAAGATTTCTCCATTAAAAACGAAAAAACTAAACGAATTTAAGATTTTAAAATCAACTAAAGAACGGACACAAAGATTTTTTGTTGTTTGTTTGTTTAATGTTTAGTTGCTAAACATTAAACAAACATCGACTGAAAGTGTTAAGAGTTTTTTTGACAGCAACAACGTTTATTACAAAAATAAAAAATCGGCTGTCTGATTCGTCATTAAATTCATTATTATTTTTAAAAGCATATTTTGATAAGCAAAAATAAAATATTAACTTTTGTGTAAATAATGCATACTATGTATGATTTGAGGTTGTGATTTTATTATTGAATTAATTTTATATTTTCATTATTAATAAATAAATGTGTTCAAAAGATGTATTTTTTTTAATTAACGCATACTTTCGTCGCCCTTTTAAAGTACGCATGAAAAAAAATATACGTTTAACTGCGTAAAAAACGTTCAAAAAAATAGTTTAATTGAAACAAAATATTAAAAAACGTTTGGGAGAAAGATATCTCCATTTATGTTATTAGAAGTTTGTTTAAATCAATTCGTAATCGTATAAAAAATATTACTGTAGCAAAAACAAATTAAGAAAATATTATAAATAAATGTTCATACCTGATGTTGCTTTATTTACAAATGTTTTCCACTATTGTACAAAGTTACCAATGTCTCAATAGGACAAAAAAGGTATAAAAGCTATATTGTAATTTGTGAAATAACGGTCATAATTGTACCCAATTCATTGTTATTTTTCAATACATGTACCGTTATCATCCCTTTTTAGTACATACATACAAAAACTTCTTAGTACATACATATAAAAATTTATAATTTTATTGAAGGGGAAATAAAAGTCCCAAGTCCCGGGAAGTCCCGGGACTTTGACTTTATCACGTCTCGGGTCCCGGGACTTTGAAAAACCCGAGACTTCAGAATCCCTACTGTTTACCCATAATATATCCGATACTCGTTTTTTTTTAGCTCATGAATTCGAAATCTTCAATCGCTCTTTCGCAATCCTACAGCGCCCCCCAAATTCCGATAATTAAAAACGCTCCCCAGGAGGGCGATACCACCCCCGTTGAGAACCACTGGTTTATACTGACAAAACATAATATTTATCAAAACTGCCACCTGTGTTTCTCGAGCACTTTTACTTATCATGCTATGAAAAAGAATAAGCAATCAAAAGTAAATGTAATATAAAGAATATTTTATGTTTGAAAAAATCATAATCATAAATCTTATTTTTAAATATATTTGAATTTCTTATATAAGAAAAATAAAACCGGAAAAATAAACTTTATATTTCGTTCACCATTTTCGATTTTCGAAATGAAATTATTCATCTTCAATTTTTTCTTCAAAGTTTTTCTAAAGTAATCTCATTCTGCAAATAGACCGACATAAATCACGAAGTAATGTCATGACAAATAAGATTGATTATGGCCTCTTTGTAATATTAAGTATATTTTAAATACATAAATATACCTAATTTACGATAAAGCTCTGCGCCCATACTTGGTATTCTATAAGTAGTATTTAACTCATAAAGCTCATTGACAAAAGTATTTCATTTTAATATCCTGCCTCGTTGTCTGCATAAATACATAAAAATATATTACTTTATATACCATGATAGAAATGTTGCTTTTAGTACAGCAGTAATCAATCTCAATAGATGTTTTAAATATAGGGTGTTCGCAAAGGGAAGGCTTACTACTCTGTCGGTTTTTTGGCTAAATTTTTGACATTCTAAAACCGGTTTTTCAACTTCGTAACCGGTTGTGCCGATTTTTACAAAAAATAGTCTATAAACAAAAGGACAGAAAATTTGAATATTTTGTTGATGACTTAAAGAGCATATGCCCCACATCATTACCCAGCGAAAGTGTATTTTCGATATAAGGAAATTTTGTTACAAAACCATCAGTGGACGCTTTGTGTTTTCTTAAATCATATTTTCTGAGTAGTAACACCAAATAATTTCTTGTTGTGTATTATTATCTACATAAATAAACAACATAAAAAAATTAACTTTTTCCCGCTATTTTAATTGAATTATCCATTTTAAGAAAAACTTCGAAAACCGGATAAAAACGGTTTTCGAACAATATTGACATTCAGAAACCGTTTTTTTTCAAAAGTCGATTTTTGTGTAAGCCTTACTATTCTGTTTGTTGCCATTTTGATGAACATGATTTTTTACATTTTTTATTTGACAGTCGTGAAGTATTGATGTAGTAAAATTTGTTTCGCTAAACAATTTAACAAACCAACGCAAATTAATCGAAAATATATTGTTTCAAAATCAATCATCAATTATTGTAAAGATTACAAAATTACGTTAAATTATAGGAAGAAATAATGTGCCATCAAAATCCACTATTTATCGTTTTATGAACCATCGTAATGTTTTGTCTCACAATTAAATTTATTTATGTCTTTGTATTCGAACACTATCGAGAACATAGGCCTCTTAAAAGATAATTATCAGTTGATTATCTGTTAATGGATTTCTCAGACTTTTAACGGTAAAAAAATAAAAGAGAATTTCTTTGGAAAATGATTTGGTTTATTTTTAAAATAGGTAGAAACTAGGGTATCCGATCCCGGGATCTTTTACTATTCTGAAATTCCGGGATCGTTTTAGTACTAATTAATCTCGGTGTAAAAAATCTCAACAGTACTGAACTCACTGACAATCGTTATTTTTTAAATGGAGAAGCTAAAAAAAGATCTTACATTTTTCAATAATTGAGGAATCTGTGAAATCGTCGATTCGAATTGACAAAATTTCTGGAACCGACTTTTTTCGGCAAAGATATCAAGTAAGTGTGACATAATATTATGGTGAATGATTGTGAGTTCCGAAATCCCGGAGTCACAATAAGTGTTCGGGATTGGATGCCCTAGTACGAACATCTTTTTTCATTATCAACACAACTACTTACGGGTCGGACAAATAATTGACGAAAAAACTTACTTCCTAGGAGTTTTTTTAATAGAATAGGATCTTACTGTCTTTCTAGAATAGTCTTAAATTCGTGTGTGGGATGTGAATCAGTAGTTGTAACATCCTTAAAACATTGATTTTTGTTATCTATACACCTTTTTTTTCATCAAGATTAAAGTAACAAAGAAAAAACGGTTTGCTTCCTACGACGGCAAATACAATTAAATTCATGAATTTTATTTAACAAAACGTAATCTCAATTAAATACCTCAAAATAATTTTATTTATTCATCAAGAAGAAAATAATTTTTGACATATTAATTACAAAATGGAAGGTGGAATTTTTTCTTTCTACTAAACGCAGAAGGAGTACTGGATACAAATAAAAAAAGGTTTTATTGTAATAACACTTATAATTACAAATAACTGTATCATGTTTGAAAGGGTCGATAGACCTCATAAGACATAAATTTAGCAGTCGTAAGCCACCTGTCATATTTATAATGTTAATAATTTTTATCAAACAACTTTCCCGCAGTTTTTGGAAAAACATTACGTCAATTTATTATTTTAAGCTGTATTGTTCAATATAAGTCAGGATGTTAAAATAGTTGAGAAGATGTACTGTGTATCTCATCCTAATTTATTATATATATGTCTAAACTAATGTAAGTTTAAAAATAGTTCTGATGAAGTCTTAAAGGGGAAATAGTTATTAACTATATACATTTATACAATAATAATTATTGTAAATCTAAAATACATTGATATTTTTGGACTTTTGAATTATAAGTTTTACCTAAAACCTTTTAAATTTATATTTTCGGTAATATTGAACTGAAAAAAACCGTTTTTCATTGAAAGCGAACATAGTTGAAAAAACTGTTCTGATTTATAGTTTAGCAACCGCTCATCTATAATATAATACACATTATAGCAGTTTAGCAAAAAGAGTCATAATAAAAATAAATCTCGCATTATTAATAGCACAGCAGATTACCCGGAAATATGCAGCGTAAATAACTTAATTATTCACCGGTATTTGGACATTTCTATGCCTACTGGGAAACAGGCGGAAAAAGATAATAGTTTACCGATGCAATATCTCATACCCGAGTGGCCATCAGGTGGTATCTAGGGAATATTTCAATTATCCATTACTTTATTATTCAAAAAGTTTACGAGAGAATCCAGTGTTACGAGTGTGTTATAGTTGTCTATTAATCGTGATAAGTTGGAAGTTATATGGAATGAGTCGAGCTTTGACAAAATGTGTTTTATTAAGTGTGGTAAAGCTACATTTCAATAGTAAACATATTTGCTTGAAGACAGAACCATCTCTGGGCGCATTAAGATTAAATAATACAACACGATAAATAATTCGACTATTGATATGCAAAAGAACAAGTTTGTGCAGACACAAAAATATGAGACGCATAAAAAAGTTGTTTGTTTATTGTTGGGATAATATTAGGCCCACACAGTTTTTAAGTGTACAAAAACTAATAAACTGTTTTATTTTTTATTTTCTAAATCATATATTAATTTAATTACTTTGTTTGCAATTTTCAGTGTCATATTTTTAGTAGTTATTGTTTATTCTTAAGCATTGCTGCAATTGGAAAAAATATCTAAAAAAACAATTTTAAAAAACGACAAAAAAAATAACATGGAATTTGGCTTTATTTCCGATAATTCTTTCATTATAGTATAAATTACGACATAGCGTGTTCGAATTCACGCTTTTGTGTACGGAGACAAAATATTTTTCTTACTTCCTTCACAAATATAATATTGTTGACACAATTTCCTTTCTCTATTGTTATTAAATTAAGTAAGCAACTTTAGTTTTCAAATAAAAAATTGTTACTTTTTAATTACTATCCAAATATATAAATATTGAACGTTGTATTAAATTAATACCTGGCCTCATCAAGATTATAAAGTATCGTTAAAGTAACTGTCCATAACAAAATAGACATGACATTAAAAAATCTAAACATCCTTTTCAGGCAGATAAGGACTTCCAAAGCAGGGTTCGTCTCAGGAGACGGCATAATGAAAAAGGGAAAGTAGGTACTTTAATAAATGCTAAAAGAAAATTATAAATGTAAAATTTCAATGTTTTAAATTTTCTTTTTAAATGTCTAATGGACTATTTCTACTAAGCCGTTTAATCCAAATGAGAGGATTTCAGTTTATTTTATAGTAATGTTATCTTTTGTATTGTGTACAAATTTACAAAGCGACACATACAGACAATAACTGTTAAGCAATCTATCGTAAAATTATCAATGATTCATGGTAGTTGGAATATATTTCATTGAAATTTATTATTGGAAAAATACGAAAAATTGAACTGTTTATAGCTTATTTTCTGAAAGAAAAACTGCCATACCTTGTACCAACATAGATGTCTCACATTTCATTCTAAAAAGAAATAATTATTTGTCAAGTCAAATTTAAAATGTCTATTTCATTTTAAAAATGTTTTTGTAGTCTTTTGAATTCTCAGTAAAGCCAAAATAAAATTTAGCTTTTTCTATGCTTTTTATTATGTCAAATTAGGTTTTAAAAAATCTATTCGATACTTACAAAGAGAAATGTTTGGTAAAAAAATTATATTATATTAAAATAAAAATAATGCACTTGGTCAATGAATAAAAAAATAGTTAATTCATATTTGTCAATTTTAACAAGTTTTACAATGCACAAGAGAACACACAAACACTTTGACTAGTCAATGTGTAGATTCACTGCACAGACGTAGTTAGAATTGATAACAAAATTAAAAATATTCACACGTGCACTCAAAGTGTTGCTTGTCACTTTCCACTACTGTGTGCGCGCAATAACTGTTGTGTTTTACTGTCAAATTTCACATAACTACAAAAATTTCAACGTCTTGTTGTCATTCTCGCTCTTTTTCTATTTAACATACCTTATCTTATTTTATCTAACCTTACACAAGCTAAACCGTAATATTACTTCTACTTTGTCTAGCGCACATCAGTTAGTTTATACACTAACTAGCTAATTCATACCTTGAAAACTCAAAATTAATGTAAATTTTCGTAGTATGCTTAAACTAAATCTGAAATTTTATTAACACATTGGAGATGTTTCACACAGTATCTATAACATATATTTTATTTCTTTTATATTACCTTTAAAGTGTAAATTCAATCATTTCATTTTCGCAAAATACAAAGTTTAATTAATTATCAAATTGCGCACTAAGTCCTCCCCTGGCATAACATATTCCACGGTTGATGTTCATGATGTGCTGCAACGGAGATGTCAGCAATAGAGTGTTCCGTCAACGTAGGTTTCACAACAGCACCCTTTATCACTTCACTACAAAGCAACATATCGATTCAAAATGCCGAAAGCTATCACAATCAAAATACTCCACCGAAAAGGTCATTGAGGTGACACTATGGCCATAGCTCTTGTAGTATTGAATTTGCAGAGTATTCACAGTAGTTTGTTATCACTGAAATGTGTTGTTTGACAGTGGAATGATTTCGATAATAGCAATGGATTGAATTAGTTTTTTCACTGTACATATTAATAAACTGACTTTTAGGGTGTTCACTGTCAATTTGTTATTTTTATTCCATGTCCGCTCCCAATATGGAGCATATGGACTCCTAATGGAGTTTATCTCAACAGATTTTTTTCTACGAGAACTGCTTGTTACTCAGTTGCTCAACCTCTCTTTTTCCAAAGAGAGTAGGAATAGAAGGAAAGGGCAAGGACAGGACTAGTGGTTAGCTAATCACTCTCTATACGCCTCGTTCATAGGATAGGGTGGGTAGGAGGGGGGAATTCAAGACATCACATACATCCATGCCTTTGAACAGAAATTCATAAATCAATTGAAAAATCAATTTATAAAACTGCCCGTACCAGGATTCGAACCCGCGCCCTCCGTAGCGGTAGCCAACGATGTTGACCACTCGACCACACAGGCGGCAACTGTCAATACTAGGTAGAAAAGCATTATATTAATAAAACATCAATATTCCTTTGTATTTATTTCCATTTTTATTTATCAATATCGGGACCGGTTTCGCTCATGGCGAGCAGTGTCAACCGATAAGAAATATAATTTTACAGTGCTATTTATATAAAAACAAATTGAACTAAAAAGGGGTAATAAACCATTGACATTGAATTATGACACAAAACTATAACTCGGCTTAAAATGTAAACTTTTAGCAGTGAGACAGTCTACACTTTTTGTTTAATCTGAAATCAGTCTAATCTTAAATCTAAAAAAACACATACATATAAATTTTTGAAAACAATATATTTGTATATTTGAAATGTTTGAATATTTATTTATTTACTAATATGTACATTGCAAAATAAGTACAAATTATTAATTTATAACTTTAAAACAGTCTGATTGTTTCTTCTACCAACCAAATGGATTCCGTCGTCGTGGAAGGCCACTGATAACCATATATCTATAGGATGGACTCGGCGGAGCTACTTGACGCTGGAATAACATGGAAGGAAGCAGGAAGACTGGCGGGGGACAGAGAATCTTGGAGGAACCATGCGGTGGCCATATTATCTGACTAGGGAGCGGATATGGACAAAAATCAGTATTTCGATATTTCATACAAAATACATTTATTAAAAAATATACTATAATTAAAAACTGATTACTCACATTAATTACTTAATTTCTTAATGTTATAAGCATACTATTCTAAGATTCATCAATTCTAGAATTTGTAAATATTCATAAATTGCAAAAACAGATTTTAAATATTTCAATTCATCACGAACAATTTTATCAAAATATGTGACAATTGATTTACATTCAAAATTGATTTTAGTTCATTTTCAATACCAAAATACTTATATTCCGCATATTCAAACCCTGGACTCTGATTTAAGTAAAACAAATCCGTAGATGCAATATATATATCGGAAAACGTTTTAAGAGAATAACAATAAGTATACGTTTTATTTAAAAATGTTGTTTTATGCATGATCTATGAAATTTTAATGATATTGCATGAAAGTATCAAGGAAAATGTTCTGCTTCTAAATGGCTGACATTTATAAGAGGAAACGAATCTGACGGAAGTCCAACTATCAAGTACGATAAAAATAACAGTTTTTGAAATGGAAAACCTTCTAGTCCATTGGTAGTGCAGAGGATTCTTAAAGGAATCTTATAGAAGTTTTACCTTATTATTAAAATATTTCACAACTACATATCGTATGTTTGAAAATAAAATGTATTTAACATTATACAAATGTATTTTATAATCTTCCACTGGATATAGTCAACTCGTGGCTTCACCATTTAATTACTTTGTCTTCTTTGTGAACATACAACGCGAGTTCATCTTTGCTCCACTCTACTAAAGTAAATAAAATAACGCACCGTGAGTAATCAGAATAAGACTCAAAACATCCATAGTTGATGTGGATTTATGGTAGTAATTATTATGCTTTGAAATTTTGAAAGTGTTTCAATATCTTTCTGATGACTTATTAATGAAAAAATGGTAGAATAAAATATCTTACATTTGAGCCGCCTTCGATAAATCACTAATTTATAATCCTATTTATTACCTGCTACGAGTTTTTACATAATTGATTGTTAACATTCACTATTTAAAAGAGGGATGTTTTCATTGTTTTCACACATGTTGCACCTTTATTTAAATAGCGGCAATAGTTTCTCATAAAACGCGACCAAAGTTTTCAATTTGTTGGTTGATTATATAGGCTTACAAAAAACAACTTGTTTCGAGATATTATGTTTTGTGTGCGTTGTAAATATATTCAACTTTGTTTGCTCACCAAATAAAGTAATATTATTGCCCAAAATGTTGTACAAAAACGTTAATAAACAGAATATGTCACTGTATGCTTAAGCATTCGTACGAATGATAGATATGGGAATAGTGAAATACGATACCACTCGGCGAAAATTAAAGTTCGGAGTCTGGTGTATTGAATGCAGTGCAGTCATTTTAACAATATGACGTTTAAATGTCAAAAATGCAAAATTTCGTATAGTGCCACTATTCTAACACAGAGTATTCTTGATATGATAAAATTTACTAAGCTAGAATTCACGTGCCTTCTCAGTAAAATCAAGATAGTTTTAGGTAGTGTTGTTTTAAAAAAAGGTACTAGAACTCACTTCTTGTCAAGTTTCATATGTCTGTTTCCAATGTAAAGCAAATGGACATAATAGAGGTACTCAACAACAACAAAATCTAGAATTGTTTGTCACTCAGTTGTTTAACCGATTGTTTTTTTTTCGAATAAAGATACGGCCATGATAGGATTAATGGTAAGCTTTGCTAATCACTCTCGATTTACTCCGTCAATTTTAGAATTGGAAGGGTGTGTAGAACTGAAATTGATAAAACAATATATCAAGCATTAGACCCCTGGTCGTGGTCACAGATCCGGTCACGGCACATTAAATTTAAAACGGAACAAAGTTAGCGACAGACCGTCAATCGTTTACAAGAAAAAATCGAAAGTTTTCGAAGCAAAAGATTTGGAAAAATTGATTTGAAACATTAAATATGTTGGAAAAACGATGCCGGAACGCCGTTGTACCGTGTTTTTGTTGAGAAAAAAGCTTTGGTTTAAGGTGTTTTAGTTATAAAATACGAATAATTTACTTATATATCAAGCTTACTTGGTTTTACAGGAGACAGAAGTGAAAAAATACACTGAATTTTTAAAGCGAAAAAATGTATACTAAATTAAAATTGAGCAATTATCCATTAATTATATAAACAGAAGAAAAGCGTTATGCGATTAATCTCCACTTGTTATTTCCAAAGGCATAATGCCTCTCGTCTTTCGGGACACTTTCTTGCCCGTTTTAAATTCAAATTACGACAAATGAGGTTAATTTTTCACGGCCGCCCTAGCGCCGCCATCTTCACGCCCTTCTGCCGCTCGCGAGCGGGAAACAGACTCCCTCTCGACGTCACATCCGCTTCCTGCAACGACTTCACTCACCGGAAATGCTCTGCCATGCATATATCCCGAATAGGGTATCCAAGCGGCCATCCATTTAAGCGAATGATACTCAGTGCATCAGAACAATGTGACATTATCATATTGCATGCTGTTTGTCTATATAATTGATTCAAATGCTTACCGGTGACATAACATATGTATATTATTGTTTCTCGACTGTTACATATATAAGGGGTTTTTTAGCAGTTTTTTTTGACTTGGCAGAACTTTTTTCAGTGACAACCAATTTATGGCACATGGTGTGACGTATTTTGTAACGTCTTATTAAAACTAGGGCATTCCAACTCAGAATCCGGGATCCAGACCAATTTGATGATCCCATTCTTTGGGGATTTCGGGATTTGCCATAACATGTAAAAAATCAAATTCTAAATCTTAATTATCACGATTTATTACCTTTTATTTTAATAATAAAACAATTTACGACAGTGTACCTCAGTTTGTTAAAATAAAAAATCCATATTTAAGCCCACAAAAAATGTAGAGTTAATCTCAAGTGTTCGACGGGGAACGAGTGAATTTCAACTATTTTTTTTCACAACCAAAAAATTATTATTAACCATTTCTTTACTATGCAAAAAAAGCACGCGCTCCTAAGCTGTGTATCCTTTACACATCAAGCAAACGGGACTGAATTATGATATTTATATAACACTACTACAATATTTATATTATTGCATTACTCAATGCGTAAATGTATAAGAAAGGAATATCTGAATTTAAGGCCGAGTATTATACAGATAAATATAAATGATTAGAAGGTATGTGTACTGTTTACACATCTTAGTTAAGAAAGGGTTAAACAGTGCGTGCATTCAATTTCGAAGAGATTATTCTTGGACAATTTAGGCAACACTTTTAAAAACAAACAATTTTATTGGTGGCAACGGGCGGTGGTGTTTTCAACGGTAAAGAATGCTAAAATACTCTTACTTCAAAAACATTTTTGTTTTAATTAATACAATTGAGTTATTCATATTTTGTATCCACTGACTTATCGTTGATTTTAATTTAAAAAAAAAGAAATGTCTTGATCGATTACATCAATCAAATTCTTGAACGTTAAGTTTAGTTATCTTACTGAATATAACAAAGAGAAAATTAACGATTTTCTATTTCACTTTGATGTTTCATGTCTCGAGAATCTACAGAAGAAAGAAAATTAGAGAACACTCAAACACAATCTTTTATATTAACTTTTCTCCAAACGTATGTATTATATATGTTTTACATTTTACAATTCGTGACCCAGTTTCTCAATCCCAATCTCAACTTTACCATGAACATTCCTCAGCTATAGAGCCTCTTCATCTTCCATCCTTTTCCTGTTTGTTTTGTTTTAAGGAAAATTGAAGTAGTTTGTGTTCCTTGTTACGGAGAATGTGCCCGAGGCTTTTTGGATGGTCTGAAATTGCTGGCATAAACAATTCTACTTTTAGGTCAAATATAATATATTTTTATTTTTCCCTAAATATTTCAAAACACAAACAATTTTTTTTTCTCTTCTATGTATATTTTTTTAAAAAATTGTATGTAATAATAGATATATGTATTTAACATAATCATGTTATATTTCCTCAACTTTTAGGGTGTTCGCCGTCAGTACTTGGTGGGAAGAAGAGTATTCAATTCCGGAGCTTTTTTGTGATTACGTGATTTCGGTATTGACTAATTTTAAATCCCGGAATCTCGTGATTGAACACTCAACGTGATATCGTGTATAAATTGAGATTATTTGGAAACGGTCGTAATTACGGGATTTTGGGATCATAAAATTGGACGGGTTCTCGGGAATGGAAAGCCTAGTAGGAAGGCATTGTAATAAATATAGTAAAACACTTTTATCACCTGTAGGGTGCTCACTATCAATATTTAGTGAAAAGGCATTATGTAATAAAATTAATATACTCTGTATTTATCTCACTTTTATTTTATATGATCAAGACCGATTTCGCTCATGACGAGCATCATCAACTGATAAGAGAATAATATACTACTTATCATCATCATATCAGTTGATAATACCCGTCATTGTCGAAACCGGTCCTGGTTTTATGAAATAAAAGTCGAATAAGTACAATTGAAAAGTATTTTTTAAACACTCTTTTGTATTAATTTCACAATTGTTTATCATGATTAAGACCAATTTCGCTCATCACAGTATTTTTTTACATTTTTATTATAAATATTTTTCAATTAACTGGAGCCTTAATTTAATTTTGATAAAATGATAAATTTCTTAAAATATAATGACAAAAATAGTTAGGATTATTTTCAGTCTTAAACTCAAGACAAACAATATCAATAAAAGATTAAATGGAACATCTGTTGTGTATCTGATGTTTCCATCATTAAAGTGTGTGCTATTTTTGGTTAATTTCACAACACATTATTGCTGCCTTCAAGTAATAACACTTTCCGATAACACTCAATATTGTACCGTGTATATGTGTCTCAAGTTTCCTTAACCCGCACAGTATAATTAATTAATGACATGTTTCCACGAACTTTGTTATCCTATTACATATAGCTCCTCACTTTTGAGATTCCCGATTCGATTGACTGATATTAAACGTAATTGTCTTACCATCTCAGCAGTATTAACCCTTTAATAACCCAGACATTATTTAAGATTTCGAGTAAAGGTGCTTGGTGGAATTTCAATATTAAATTTGAATCGTTCAAATTATGTACATTCACACAGATTTTGTCACTTACGACCCGGGTTTCGCATTTCGGCATCTTCAGGCGTTCAAGTGCTCGGATGAACTTAAACGCCTGAATATGCCGAAAGGCGAAACCCGGGTCGTTAGTGACAAAATCTGTGTGAATTTACATAGTTTGAACGATTCAAATTTAGCCCAGAAATTAATATATTATATACACATCATCCAGGACTGACTACATATATATTTTTTAATATTTACTTTAACCATTAACATACAGTTGCTGTTATGCAAAAGTTACGTTACCAACATTTTAAAAAAATATATAATTATTCACTTTTAATGTGTTCACTGTCAAAACTTATTTATTAAAAGGCGTTGAATAATATTAAAAAATTGGTTGTCTGTAAAGTCGGTTTACGGACGATAGTTTAACGTGACAACGTCATAAGAAAACATTGATGAAATGATTGCATACTTTTATGAATAAAATGGAATCATTTTTATTGAATTATCATTATTTTGTATGGATACGAAGAAGGAGTGAAATGAAATCTACAATTTTTTATTGATATATTTTATTCGCACTCATTAATTCAAATATGTTTATTACTTTGATGAACAGTTTATTTACAAGTAAAGTTGTGTGCTGCCGCTGTCTCTTTTCTACTCAGACGCATCGACCAATCGAGTGGAAGAGAGATAGATGCGGCACAATCCGAACGGTAGGCCGATCGTGCCTCTCTATCGCTTATCCACGCTCTCGCTCGCACGCTTGCCTTCGGCGTAACGCGACAAACGGGACAATGAGTCATGTTTTTTCGTGCGTGCAGCGGGCGTTCATCGATTTATAAGACGTTGTCACGTCAAAATAAATAAGATATTTACTTATTTTAATTAATTTATTTGTTTAATGCGATTGCAAATTATATCATTTATTTGTAAGATATATTACACCTTTTAATTATAGCAAATATAGAGGAACTTATTTAAATAGATTACTAATTAAATGCATGTTAATCCTTTATTAGTCTTACTGAAAATGTATAAATAGCCCTGTATTTGACATATATATTGAAATTTCGTCACGCGCATCTAAAGGGTTAACGCTTTCATTGATCAGAGCATTTTGAAATTGTTTTGTTATTTCAATTAATTTAATTTGAATAATAATAAATTTCCAACAAGACAATTATAATACTTAAGCTTTGTTATTATGATGAATTTATTAATTGATTATTGTGATTCACTTTACCTTATTAGCTTTTGATTAAGTGAAGCACCATCTTATTTGAATTATGAAATAATAGTTTTTCAGCCAAATATTGTAATTATAACACAATAAATTGGAGACGTACTTACTCTTCAATTTCTGATTGATTTAATCGTAAATTTTAAATATGATTTTATTTATATCATATGAGCCCTCGAGAGGTGAAGTGAGCTATGTATTATAATAAAACTTTTAAGTACAATCACGTCACCATGCGGTATTTTGGTGAATTACATATGTTTCCTCCAAGATTTTCTATCCTCAGTCAGACTGTTTTCTTCTTTCCAGGTCAACCTAGAGTCCCATAGCTCCGCTGAGTATATCCTGTGGATAGTCATCAGCGTAATTCACAACGTTGGGATCCATCCGGTTGGTAGAAGAGACTGGCAGGGTTTGTACTCTCTTGAGACATCCGCAGCAAATCTCTAACTTTTACACTTACACATAAATTCATTTCGATAAGTAGAATTGTTTTTACTTTAATTCTAAATGAATTTGAATCGTTCAAATTACGAACATTCACACAAATTTTGTCACTTACGACCCGGGCTACGCCTTTCGTCATTTTCGTGCGTTCAAGACAGTTGAACTTGAACTGACGCTTAATAAATAAATGTATCGTGTCTATATAAGTTTCTCTGAGCTCATATCTATTGATGACGATATGAATTAACTTTCTTTATAAACAAAAATATATGTTAATAGAGTAAAAATATCAACGTATTTCAGTTATACAGTTTTTTTTTATATTTCATGCATTGATAGCTATTTCGGCTTTCGCCATTGTCAGAACTATACTGTGAACATAGTTCTAACGATGGCGAAAGCTGAAATAGCTATCAACGCATAAAATATAAAAAACTATAGAACTGAAATACGTTGATATTTTTACCCTATAAAAATGGAGTTCTACCAAGTAAATTCCAAATCAATAAATAAAAAATATGTTAGTAACTTTAATTTATTCCTTAAATTGATTGAATTGGTATTAACTTCATTTAACTCTTTTTAATATCAAAGAATTTGTAGGAGCAATATACGATGATATTTATTCACCTTATTACTTTATTTCTTCTAGCAAAATTTATGTCACATCGGAAAAATAGCGCTTGGGTCTTCAAACAAAAAGCCACATACAAACAGTTATCTTCGTTTACTATCTACAAACTTTAATATATCTGAGCATACAAGGGGCACACGTTATCCATATTATGAATACAAGAGATTTGACGCCTTGATATTGCGAGAGAAACTCTAGACTTGAATACATTTTTGATTAAACTCTGACACGACGCATTGCCGAGATCAAATCAAGTGTCATTGTATGAAAGAGCTACGAACTTTTTCAACATGGTGAGAGACGTATGACAGAATTACCAACAATTCCTACCAGAGCACTCAAATTTGTTTCCAAAACCGACTCTAGATTAAAAGACTAATACAGTCAGTCCTTGACTTTCGCACATAATTGGAAAGTAGAGGGATGTGAAAAAGTGTGTATTTTAAAATATTTATTTATCAAGATACATAATTAATGAGCTTGCTTAACCTTTCAGAAGCCCGTGACATTTGATAAAGTGTAAATATCGAATCAGAATCTATCTAAAAACCGACATTTGAATGGCAGAGTGAACTGTTTGAACAACACCTATTCCCATTTGATAATAATTTATCGGGAATCCAAGTGAACAATTTATCGCCTGATGAAATGGATTGAAATGGATTTTTTCAAATGGTATAGAAATCTTTTTTTTGTTGAAATAATAGTTCACGAGATATATAAACAATAAAAGCATATTTTTTTATCATAAGATTCTGCCGAAAATTAATTTGAAAAGAAAGGTATCTTTACCTGCCAGGCTTACGGAAAGATATTTTGTGGAAAAAATACCACTTACTGAAAAAAAGGAATTACGTGTGTTTTCATAATAAAAAACGTAAAGAAACACGATTTTGATATTGTACGATTTATAGGCAAAAACTCCTACCAAAGCTGCTTTGTAAAACGTCATTGGTACGTGACGTATGGTGACGTGCCAGCTGCCGGGATTAATTCCCGGCGGTAGATTTAACATCACTTATGATTTTTTTGGGTTTGTGTGATGCGCGATTCATAAAATGGCGTATCGGGAAGCTTGACGTTGAGATAAAAGAACTGATCTTTTTCCATTTCGACGATATTTAAAATTAATTTTGTTTTTTGTCGCGCGCGGACTTTAGCATACAATTTCTTAACTTCTATAAAATCTTTTATGCAAGCTAAATATTAAGTGTATTATAATAATTTAAATTCTATTTGTTATATATTTTGTGTGTGATTAAAAATTTTAAATCTAATAAAACACATCCGTAACAATTGAGCGGTGTTTTTATGTATTCCTACTTGTTGTACCTCGAGTATCGCTCAAACTACTGTTGGCCGTAATGACTTTTATTAGTGGTGATTTATTCTTGGGGTATAGCATCGTGAAAAAAAATTACAAATTTCTCACAATAAGTGAAACTCGCTCAAAAATAAATTACGAGTCATGTCAATATATGTGCAAATAACGAGATGTTGCTTTGCACCATACTACATAAAAACAGTTTTCGTCATTCATTAATTTCATTAAAAAAATAAATTTCATTAATTTAAGTTTTTTTTCACTCTAAAACATTAACTTTAACCTCAACTTTTTCAAAGATTTTAAATGTGCGAAATAGCGAAATGTGTGAAACTCGAAGGCCGCCTATACACAACATGGTTACCGTAACACAACGTGTTCAATGGTACTGAAATAATTCAATGTAGCAAGCGCAAAAGATTAAGTTGCAATTTACTAAAGAGTACTGAATAAATAACGTTTTTTTTCGCAAAGCTTCTACATGTTGAGAGATATCTTTATACATTTCACCAAGCATGTAATTACTAGTTGAATTCTTACGGGTTTTAATAAACATCACAAATTGAATTAAATTTTGTATCACAGCTAATTATACCCAATCCGTCAGATATGTTGATTTTTTTTTAATTGACATTAGATCAACTTCATGAGGTTTTGAATTCACTCAATATATGAAAGAATTCATTTGAGTTGGAAATAAATCACAAACACTCATTTGAAATATAAGATTTAGAAAAAATAAACATGATATTTACTATTCCTCGACACTAACCTTTTAATTCATTGGATGCGTAATAATAACATGTATCGTAAAACTATCGTACAATCTCATATACACTGCAATAGTGTTCTCTCTCTAAAATAAAAATATGCAATCGACCAAAACACCAAATAAAGTCGAGATTGTACTAGTCCAATATAATAGTTTTACAATTTCACTCCTTGGCTAACTTCACATCTTGAGGACTCATATGATATTTCCATAATAAACATTGAAAGATACTTATTAATAGTCTTCCGCCGTAGTTTTGTCGATAAGAGCTTGACTCTACCGATCTGGCGGGCTTGGATTCGATTCCCAGTAAGGTCAATGTCAGATTTAGATTTCTTTTAAATTGGTGATCTAAGACGTGACTGTTTGTGATGTCAATTCACCTTTAGTCTGTGATTTCAACCTGGGAGGCGTGCACTGTTGCAAAGGGAGGCGCGAACATTCCAAAATATTTTTTACCCTTTAAAATGTGTGTTTATTACAAAAAGATAATAAGGGTGGGGAGGCGCGAAGATATTTTTTTCTTCAAAGGGAGGTGCAGTAACATAAAGGTTGGAAACAACTGCCTTAAGTTGAGATCTCGAGTAACTTACAATTTCTTTCACCGAGTATATCTCGTATGATCTTTCAACTGAAAAATGTTCGGCGATTCGGCATAAAAATCTAATTAAAAGTATATACATATTAATATGCTCTTTTTATTTCAGATTTGGTCATAGAAAACAATTGAGACTGTAGATAATGGCTTTATAAATATTTTTTGTTGATCAAAGATTCTTTGATTTCAGTTTTATAAGCTCAAGCAGTAATACACATTCTATATATCAAGAAAATGCAAAAAGTTGTTCTTATATATTATTCATTTTCCCACAACAAAGGAAACGTCCTTTAGGTTAACGTAAATCGTTTTTTTATTTGTCAAGTGCTT
The DNA here is from genome assembly GCA_031772345.1 of Himalopsyche anomala. Classification (NCBI taxonomy): domain Eukaryota; kingdom Metazoa; phylum Arthropoda; class Insecta; order Trichoptera; family Rhyacophilidae; genus Himalopsyche; species Himalopsyche anomala. The sequence goes on along the minus strand of CM062836.1, from coordinate 19,830,111 downwards.
TATTCAAAAGAGTAAGCTTAAAATCTCTCAGCGCCTCATTTAAAATTCAAGCCATTGTAGATTACGAGTTGTACAACAAAAAAAAATCTTAAATTTATTTATTCAATAAACCAATATCTATCGACAGCGGAGTTTTTCAAAAAAAAAAATATATTAAATATTCTGAAAGTTGTTGAACGCTGAGGGAAAACTTTGGTTTCCCTCTCGGTAAAGCCTAGCCGTGCTCAGTCGATTAGAATTTTTCCCTCACAATGACAAAGCTGCGACACGGTGGTACTGGAAAGACGGAAAACCTCTTTTTTTATTTATAAAATTAAGGTACGATGTTTTGACATGGGTGAGGAAAAATAATGTATCTTTAGCATAATATATTAGACTTATGATAACAATATAAAAAAGGGAAAACATAGATGAATAGATAATACCATAACGTGTCTTTTGTATAGAGTTGGGTAATTGGATTTTTTTAATATATTGTCTGAAAATTTTATGATAAAAACAGCTCACGTAATTTTGTCAACACGCAATGTTTGTATGCGTTTTGTGTTTTTTGTAATAACTTTTTAAAAATGTTTGGTTTAAAAATACTCAGTAATAAATGACAATGAAGCTAGAGTACAAAACGTCACCGATTTGTTCAGTTAAATTATGGTTCAAGCTTGTTTATTATAGAAACAGAATGTGTTTAAAAAAAAATACTGCTTTATCTTTTTTCTATTCAAAACACGAAGCGCACATTAATTCATTCAAAATTGATGTTTGTGTTGCATGATCATAGAACTAATATTGAAAAATCGTCACTATATTAAGATAATATTAAAAAAATGCACCCAATAATTTAAAGTAAATTTTAAAATTATATTTTGTACTACAAGTCAGCAATTCTATGAATATTTTTATATATTATATAATTAATAAGAAAATAGATGAGAAGTTTTATGTCACTTGAGAATAGCTCTGGGAAAAAGCACATCACGAACAACCATGTCTCAAATCTGTTTTTTTTTGACTGAGTTTTGAGTGTTTTGTTTATTGGATTCTATAAAAGTCATGATGAATTCAAAACATGTGGCAACCCTGAGTATAGCCGAAAGATGATATTTTAAGTCATTATCGAGAGTAGAATATAAAATAAATATTTCTTTTAGTTTCAATATCCTTTATTTTTGATTGAATAAAAAGTCACTTAAGCAGTTAACCTTTTACATATGAAGAGATAAATAAATTTATTCGGCTAAGCATTTTTTTTCGAAAACTTTCTTATGACAATAATTAGACGAAAGAGTTACATTGCTAATATGGAAACGGCAGTGCCATTAATGGCAATAATGGGATAAGCCACTTTAACTTGGAATAGTGCCCATTACAGCATATTCGTAGAAAGATAAACAAAATGAATACATGAAAACATTATACAAAACACAGTCAAAATAAACATTTTCTTTTGCATGTTTCTACATGCTTATAAAACTTCAATAACATCGTACAGTTACGAAAAAACTCAATATTCATTTGCATTGAATTTCCACTTTTACTTCATCTTAGATCATGAGAGGTTTCGCTCATGGCGAACATTGTCAACTAAGAAATAAAATTTAACAGTGCTAATTATATTAAAAAAAAGGAAAAGGTGTAATAAACAGTTGGCATTAAAAATAATTTACAAATTACAGTAGAAATTATCAATAACACAAGTTAAAATGTTTAACACTTCTAACATGTTATTGAAAAATCATCAAAGAGTCATTATAACCATTATTTACTACATTAACTGTATGTGAAATAGTTTGTGTTATCGGAATTTTACTTCCACGATTTTATCAAAAATTTCTGTAATTTTTATCATCATAAAGATATCAAGCATTTTCAGTTGACTTTTTTCAATTCGTATCTACAGCTGCTTTTGATTGTTATTTCAACAATACATCCAACTGGGTTTTTTTCGGTTCCTATCTAGAGCCTATTTTTTTCAATTTGTAAACATTAAAATAAATTCTCATATTCATTTATAACATAAAAAAACCATTTCTTTATTGAACTACTGGCTAAACGCAGAGCTGTATTGGATGGTTATTTTAACTACACATCCGACTAGATTTTATCAATTCCTTTCTATAGATACTTTTTCTTTTGTAATATAATAGTGTTTTTCTTGCACTTCTGGCTGAATACAGAGCTGCAAGAAATTGATATTTCAATCGAACATCCAACTAGAATTTCTTGATGCATACGTACAGTTTTTTTTTAAATTTAGAAACATTAAAATAAATCATAGTTTTAACTTAGCACAAAAATATCTTTTTATGGTTTTAGTTGAAAATCCAGCTGCATGGTATTGTTGTTTAAACTATATATTATTGTGCTTAAAAAATATGTAAAGAAATACAAGAATTGTTCTCACTTGTCCATCTACTTTGTTAAACACTTTTATATCGACTGTGGAACGGAAAAAGGACGTAACCTTTAGTTTTTCTAAAACAGTTTTTTTTCGATTATCTCAATGTATACAACTTGACACACGTTCTATCAAAAGGGTGGAAACTGAACATGCCGAATTAGTATCTAAATTTAACGTTTAGTTTGAAAAAGGAAAGGCTTGTGAAAATTGCAACCAAGAACTAAAAAAAGGTTTTTCTTGAACAATTTCTAAATTAATATTAGGCTTAGTTAATAAAAAACTAGTTTAGCAGACACCATGCACTTCAGGGTAGTGTATATTTCATAATTTACTTTTAGCCTAAAATCATCAAAAAACTTTTTTTTGTCTCCTGTAAAATTTGATATGCGTGGGTTACGTTCTTTTTTCTTTCCAGAGTCGATATTATTAATTTTCGATCGATGTTGGAAAAGCAATACATTTATTACACTTGTTTTTTTTCACATTTAAATAGTCAATTTGTGAATGAAAAGAGTTCGCTTTAAGTGTTCGCTGCAAAAATCACCATTTATCGTAGACAATTATTAACACAATGGCATTGTGAGCATTTCGTTTACCGTAGCTGATCGATAAATAACCTAATTAAGTCAGAATTGAGCGCACCTCGCAGAATGAGCATGAGAATTAAATTCATACTCACTTGTAATATTAAAACCCAATTTTGGGTCTATCCACTCAACTCCACAACACTGAAGAGGGCGGTCAGATTTAGTGTGAAGTTTATACAGGAAAGAAACTATTTCAATCGATCAAGTTTTGTACAAAGCCATATGTTTCATATTAAACTAATGAATTGGTCATCAAAAGGTAAAATTTTCTGTATCTCCGATTAATGAAACATGACAGTAAAAGAGGGCTTAAAGTCAATCAACGTAATCTACAAAAAAGTTTTGTTGGTTTTTTTTGTTGATAATGTTATTTTTAATTCTCGTCTACATGAAAGTCAAACAAAGTTATGTCAAACATTTCTAGTTTCTTCTTAAATGACCATTGAAAATAAAAGATAACTGCATAAATTTGTTCACTTTTAGAGTGTTCACTGTCAATACTTGGTGGAAAGGAATTATATTCTACATTTGTCACCTTTTTAGCTTTATAACTCTTTGATAATCTTTGTAATAACATTTTAATTTGTGTTAACTAGTCACCCATTATTTGTTCACTTTTAGGGTGTTCACTGTCAATACTTGGTGGAAAGGCATTATATTAGAAAAAACACAATATTCCTTTGTACTTCATTCCACTTTATTTAATATGTCAGGACCGGTTTCGCTCATTACGAGCATCAGTTGACGATGCTCGTAATGAGCGAAACCGGTCCTGACATATTAAATAAAGTGGAATGAAGTACAAAGGAATATTGTGTTTTTTCTTACCCATTATTTGTACTGTTATTTGTAAATTCATTTCAATGCCAATTGTTTATTACACCTTTTTATTTCAATTTGTTTTGTATAAATAACACTGTTAAATTATATTTCTTATTAGTTGATAATCGTCACCATTAGCAAAACCAGTTCTGACCTTGGTAGATAAAAGAGGAAATAATTACAAAGGAATACTGTTTTTTTCATAGCATAAAGTTATCCTTTTTTATAGTTTTTTTAAAGAAAATACCTATTTTTTTAACATCACCACGAGCAATATACACAATTAATTTTAAAATATGTACAGCAGGCTTTCAATTAATATCTGATTTGTAAATATATAAAATAAAAAAGCATTTTTTGACTAACTTGAAAAATTAGACTTTTGTTTATAGTGTTGTTTGACTTTAAGCGTGAATCGCTTCTACTATATCAAGGATTCAAAATAAATAATAAAGAAACTTTCTAATTACTTTTTAAAATTATAACGATTTGATATTTTATATTCCAAAAAAAGTATTTTAAATTTGGAATGGTAAATACGCAAAAAATCTAACACTTATTCAATTGATAAGTTTCAATTCTTACTTAATAAAATAACATTAATGAAATTGATGCTTCTTAGGCTTATTAAAAAAATTGGACCGTGATAACATAATTCAGATATAATTTGAACATCCCAAGAATGCAAACTCCCAACGAGCGCGACCTCTCGGAGTCTGGGTGAGTTGAGTTTAAGAACCATCTCTCTGAACAATCTCCAATCCCTGGCAAACTTTTATCCACGTAAAGTGAAAAGTTTCCCATTTTGGGCTCAATCTCTTAATCTTTGAGAAAAATAAACCCACTTCCTTTTTCTGTCTGGCTAATAGAAAAGTGTCTAATTTTATTATTATTCAATTATCCGGTAAGGAGGCGAGAGTTTTTCTTGTCAAAAGAATAATTGGAATTGATTTTCATATCACTTTAAACTATCTTGACATAAAACACTTTTGTACTAATTTCACATTGTATTGCTAACATTATCAACTGATGAAATATAAAATGATTTAAGGCTATTTTTTTAATTGCATCAGTTAATAATACTCGTGATGAGCAAATCTGATTCTGAACTTTTTTTTTTTAATAATTCTTGTCATTAAAAAAAATCAGTACACCACTTTAAAATGACCTATATTTACATATAAAATTAATACATAATAATTTAATATTAATAAAAACTCTGTTATTTTACTGTTTGTGTGACTAGGTGAAAAATGTGTCTTAATTAACAATCAGTTGTTAAAGAAACTTATCAATACATCATGTTTAATATTTATGACGTAACGTTTTTTGACAATTATTCTTTAATTAAGAATAAAGTTGCGAATATTGATTTGAAACATTAAAAATACCAAGAAAAATGTGCCGGAACGCCGTTTTACATGTAAAGAAAAGCACTGAATATACTATTTTAAAATAAAGCACATCGCATATATATGTTTATGTTCAAAGTAAATTACACACACACATTTTGAATACATATAAAATAGTTTACGAGCAAAACTTTTTGTTCGTTTGCAGACAATTTCCTTTAAAAATAAAGGGCAAATAAGCTGCCGATATTGAATGAAGAACTGGGCGCAAACTTATACGTTAAGCTATTAAAAGTTTTGCACATTAATAAAGTTTCGCAACCACTATTTTAATGTATAATAATATTCCAGGAGCGGATCCGAAACTTGTACAAACAAATCCGGGAGCCGCGCGACTGCAGGCGGGAATTTACCGCCGTATAAAATTGCCAAACCCACTTTGGTATGAAAAATCTTCAGGTAGCGGGTAAAGAATAGAATAGATGGATAGACGCAAAAGAATGAGATTGTAGTGTGAGAAAGGTGAACAATATTGTCTCCTGGGGTTATTCTGCGAATAAGGTTGAATATTGTTTTTTTTATGAGAACGGATGGTTAAGGGAAAATAGAAACACTCATAAACTTCCAGTTTTATTCCTTAATTGAGTTAAACGAACCAAAACAGAAAACGTATTTAGATTTTTTGTCATGAATAAAGTGAATATCGGTCTTATTTCTGCTGGAATCACAATATAATTATAATGTTATGATCAATATCTATTGTTAACAAAAAAAAATACTGAATTTTATGATTCATTTAAATTTATACTACGTATACTAATTACGATCACCGTAGCCGATTTGCATACAGAGCTATGTTTGTTGTTTTAAATAAAATAAAACGATCATTTTGAGAAATTTCATTGTATTTTTAAAAGGCTCGTATTTTTCTTGTCAGAGTTTAAATAACATTGGTCAGAATTTATATTAAATGGTCATAATTTAAATGAAATTAAAAAAAAAACCTAACCTAACCTAACCTACTACCCAAAATTGTTATTAAATATTCTGACCGTATAATATTTTTATTCTGACCGTTCATATTTTTATTCTGACCAAGAATTTATTTAAATTCTGACCATTGAATTTATTTTCTTTTTAAAATGATATTAAAGTTGCGACCCGAGTACTACAAGGTTCTATGTAAATTTTTTTGGCGAAAAAGAAGTAACAATCAGCAGTCTTCAGTGTACCATTATTAGTATACATTGCCATTTTTGTTTCGTCAAAATTTTTCATATAGAACCTTGTAATGCTCGGGTCGCGAGGTGTTTATAAATGCAATGTATTATTTGTGTGTAATTAAATTCAATTAAAAACACATTTTATGCAATCCATGTATATATATATATGTGTAATACTTTTATTTTAATAGGATTAGGCGAATTTAACGAAAAAATACCGTAAAGATATTGGTGCTATTTTTATTTAAATTTATGTCCTCTCTCAATGTGGAGAGTTCAGATTTCTAATGGAGCTTATATAGTTTGACTTCTAGAGGATCATCTCGACAGAAGTTTTTATACGATGACTACGTGTTAGTCAATCGTTTAACTTATATTTTTTGGAGAAAGTACAGATAAAAAATAAGGCAAGAATAGAGTGAGTAGTAAATCAATAGTTTTGACGTTTTACTCCGTTTTACTCCGTTTTAAAAATAATATAAACTAGAGGGATCAAAACCCTTATGACTTCGAACACAGCTACATAAACCGATTGAAAACCCAATTTATTAAACTCTCCGTACTGGATTCAAACTCGTGAATACCGTTAATAAAGCCGACGACTTTTACCACTCGGTCCCATATATTTGGGTATCAACTTACGTAGTAAATAAGTAGTTTAGATTTACACGTATGTATTATTGTCAGTTTCGTTTACCGTTAAACGTAAGAAGAAGAATGATAAGATTAGGGGATGGTGAATTATTGACAAAGTTTTAAGCATTGTTTCATTTATCTTGAAAACACCCCTTATAAAAGGTCAGAGATCATGGCGTGGTCGTACATTGAGGCAATGCAGGAAACAAAAATACTCACTGGATTACAACTAATCAAATAATCGTAAACTGGTTAATATGAGTTTATTGAACGATGACGCAGGAAGTGTGTTATTTAAGTATATATATATATATATATTAGAAGCGTGGGTTTGTTTTCATTCAATTGACGTAATTGGACATTTCACTAGCAGTACATTTCGTCCCAAATCACCGATTAAAGATTTTTATAACTTTTACCGATTATTTCTGCAATGCACGACCAACAACGTTTTGACTATACGTTAAAGCAGTGTCTGCCAAACTTTTTTACTTCACGGCACACTGCTGAATGGAATTTGTTCCGCGGCACACCCAAAGAAGACACTTTAAAAGAGGAAATTGACATTTAAAAAATTAAATGAATTTATTTATACATTTGTACATTTATTTCTCATATAAACACAAAACATTTATTTACTAAGCGTCAGTTCAAGTTCACCCGTGCACTTGAACGTCTGAACATGCCGAAAGGCGAACCCGGGTCGTTAGTGACACAATCTGTGAGAATGTACATAGTTTGAACGATTCAAATTTAGTACATGTACATTTCGAAATTATATGATATTATTTGTCAGTAAATACAACGACAGTATTTTATATGGGTCTTAAATCAGCTGCCAAAACCAGCATTTATGTGTTTTCAATACGAATTCAATTCAAAGATTATTGACATAAGTTAGGTATATGGGTTTTTTTCCAATAGGTTTTTTTTCTACATCAGCCAATTTGACAGCTGACAGCTGATTTTTGCTCAGATTGGTTTACCATTACTCCATTAATAGACTTACGTCTAAACAACGCTTGCAGGTGACACTGTAATGCCTACGAATGAGAACTAATACCACCACAAAAACCAAAGAGCACACGCCCGCGGGAAATCCAGGACGTTACGCGGGAAAAGTAGCATCAAAATACATCAGATGAAAGGAAAATTGGAGCTCGGCTCCGCCGGCCCCAGAATTTGATGTATAGATATCGATCAAATTGCGTAAATTTATTTCTTCAAAAATGATGCCAGCAAGGATGTTTATTATTACTGAAATGTTCGTTACTTAATTGAAAACATTCATATGAAAAAGCGGTGGTTAAAAAAAATAGCTGAAAAAAGTGTTGCTTATTCAAAAATCAAACCTCTCAAACAAACACTATATCGACTGTGGGAAGGAAATAAGACGTAACCAACAGTTTTTTCAACACAGCTTTTTTCGATAATCACAATGTATCAAACTTGATACACGTTCTATCAAAAGGATGTATGCTGCAAATGTTGGATTAGTATCTAAATTTAGCTTTCAAGTTTGAAAAAAGATGAGCTTGTGAAAATTGAAACCAAGAAAAAAGACTGAAAAAAAAGATTTTTCCTAGACTATTACTTTAATTAATATTAGATAATGTCAATTTAACACCAGTGTAGAAGTCTCTGTGCACTTTCAGGTAGTGTATATTTCATAATTTGCATATGACCCAATATCATCAAAACACATTTTTGTGCCTCCTATAAAATTTGATATGTGTGTGTTACGTCTTTTTCCATTTCCACAGTCGATGTATAATTGGAAAAAAAATCTGTTTTTATCTCTAATGGTGCGATTAATTAAAATAAAAAGTAAGAAAAAACGATAAACAATTTTAACATCATTCATATGTAAAGCAAAATTTATTAGGCATTTCAAAAAGTCGTATACTTTACACCCTTCGTGTATAACGGAGCTTCCGTTCTGAGCTTCCAACGTTAGCCGCTCGGAAACTACGCAGGAAGTCACGGCGCGGTAGAGGGAAGTCCTGCGCTTAAGAATAGGAAAAGCTCATATTCATATCTTCCCCGAAGCTCTAAGTACCTGCGCTTATTGCCCAAAGAGTTTGTTTTTTGCGCACTGTATTATTATGCCGGGAAGCGGGTTTTTTTTTTACCTCAGAGATATAGTAGATATTTTCTTATTATACGGTTCAAGATAGTGAAATACGCAAAATACTTGAGTATTATATTTGTGCTATTTTTAGGGTGTTCACTGTCAATACTTGGTGGAAAGACATTATATTAGTAAAAACACAATATTCCTTTGTACTTCATTTCACTTTATTTAATATGTCAGGACCGGTTTCGCTCATTACGATCATCGTCAACTGATAAGAAATATAATTTAACTATGCTATTTATACAAAAATGAACAGTTATAAACAACATAATTTATTAATCTAGCATTTTATCACTGTGTCAAAAATTTCACAAATTTTAATTATGTTTGTAATTACTTTCAGTCGCCATTCTAAATGTATTAATCTGAGATAACTTTTGAATTATATATTAAATGTGTTAAACATTTTAATTTTGTGTTATTTTAGAATCACGTTTAATGTAATTGGTAATTTCTTTTCAATGCCAATTGTTGTTTATAACTGTTCATTTTTGTATAACTAGCATGGTTAAATTATATTTCTTATCAGTTGACGATGCTCGTAATGAGTGAAATCGGTCCTGACATATTAAATAAAGTGGAATGAAGTACAAAAGAAATATTGTGTTTTTACTAAATTTGTGCTATTATGCGAGTTAAAAAAGATAAGCAAGTTACTTAAGTTGACAATCATTTTTTTTAAATCAATCAACATCATGAAACTGCTTAAAACTAAGCGTTGCCTGATTTAAATTAAATATTTCAATGTTAAGTAAAATATTTAATATTATATTAACCTGACCTGTGCCGTGCGGTATAATAAAATATCTGTTTTATTGTGTAATTAATTAGTTACTTGGTATTTAATCATTTTGTTTGTAACGTCAGTTTTTATCGATTTTAATTGGCTCCGTAGACGACTTGTTGATACCAGTTGACGTTTTGCGTATCCGTGTTAATTAAAAACTGTTTTTTTTTTCTTAAAAAAATACGTTAATATTAAAACTGCAATCGATAGATAGATAGCGAACAAATAAAGCGAAAAATAAATCACTAGACCACAATATTAACTACTCAACGTTAATCAGTTTCGTGGAAGGCATTCTAATATCACTACCACAAGAATATGACATAATTTCCAAGCAGCTCACGCTCATTAATTTAAATAACAACCTACGCTTCTCAGGTTATCAATTGTTCCTAGATGGGGATGATTTATTGGTATGAAAAGTGGCGTATTGTACTTCAGACTGTTTTGAACTGGTGTTTAGCTTATTTCGCATTCAAAACGACCGCCATGCTTCCTAATTAGCTAAGTAAAGAGGAAATTTCTGACGCAAACATTAGGTGGATCGTGTGACGTAGTACTCAACACAATCGACAGTTCGCTGCCTGTGTTAATACGCCTGGGGAAATTCTGATTATTGTGCCTTAAACATCCATCCGAATTAACATAATGGAGCAGACAAAGAAGGTGACATTGGCTTCATTATGAGGATATAATGGAATGGGATGAAATAACACGCACTTCAAAACAGTTATCTGTGACGAAGACCATAAGCATGTTGGTAAAAACAATAATAGCCCATTGTATAACCCATATTAAAATAGATAGTTAAGAAAATGTGGGTATTGGGGTCGCATTTCTTGAGCTTAGAACCGGAAAAGATAATCATAATCGAATATCTATATATGTATTAATAGTCGATAAAATAATCACCAATAATCACAAATCACAAATATGTTCGTACTAATGTCCTCAGGTTTTTTTCTTCTTCTACGAAATATATTTGTTAGTGTACTTAAAAATTAGTTGAACAAAATATATATTATATATTAGAGGTCTATTTCTGATATATATAATAGAGGTCTATTTCTGCTACTACGAAAAATGATTGTTAGCAAACGTAAACATTATTCCAAAAATTAAATAATTTACAGTTTAAATACTGCAGGGCAGGGCTGTCGATATTATGCCCCGAAATATATTTCTTTTACTTTTAGAATTTCTGGCTTATTCAATAAATAGGTTTGTAATTTATTTTTCACGCCAGTAAATTTTCTAACTACTTAAAAATGCAACGAAAATCCCCCCGTTGAGGTCAACGGGCTTACAGCTAGTTTTACTTAATTGTCATATTCCGTTAAAATGTAAAATACGAGACCGATACTGTCTCTTTCTGTATTTTGCCGAGTCGACATCTTCTAAAAGAAAACCTTTATTGAGGTTGACAAACTTATTGTAATATCACTTCATTGCGTAATGAAACGAATGGCGAAACTTTTTCGGGGATTTAAATTTATATCGCAATTAGCAATAATGAATTTTGCGGCCCACATATATCGAACATATCCCATCTATACCGGAAGCCATTAACCATCTCGCTCGCCCCGGCCGAGCGACGTGTCCGAGCGCCGCGAGTCCAATCGCACGTCCCTCTCCCGCCCGCCACGGAGAGTTGGGGCTTCTTTATGTGTAAACATTTGGGCAGAAAGTTCGTCCAGCTTCAGCGGTCTTATCGTGAAATACTGTGCTAAAACGAATCCATTTATCTGCCAAACTTTAACTTTACTTAATCTTACTCTCGCATACCTTTTTCCGAACGGCAGGGCTGTCACAAAATTAATTATTTTCAATTAATAAAAACATTTCACAAGTAACTTTTTTCACGGCTGAAGCGTATTACGACCGAATAAACTCGCTTGGTAGTCGGATAAGTGTCGGGTTCTATGGCACAGCGGTTACCGTAGTAGGCCAAATCTCACGGGTTCAAGTATATCAGTACGAACAGCATTTCTTCGATGTTCGTGATATCTTAAAACTCCCTCCCACCAGTGGCGGATTAAGCACTATGGAGGCCCTAGGCGCAATAAATTTTGGAAGCCCTGTTTTTCGAATGACATAAAAGTGCTGCAAAACTCTTCGTAGTATAATAATGAATATTGAAAGCTGAAATTAAAATATAAGGTTTTATATAATTTATGCTATTTTTGAGGCCCCTAAGGTTTCGAGGTCCCAAGCGCGCCTCTTGCGCTTATAGGTTAATCCGCCACTGCCTCCCACCCTTCTGATCCTTTTATAACTGGGCGCAATGAGAGCGATTAATTGACCACTAGTCCTGTTCTAGACAAATCCTTCTGTCCATATTGTTCTCTTTGAAAAATAGATGTTGAGCGACTGAATAACAAACAGAAAAAAATTCTGTTGAGATACCTTCATTAGCACGCCATATGCTCCACATTGGAAGCGGAAATGGATTTTAAAAATCGCATTTTTTAAAAAAGTATTATTGATGTCGGGTAGTTAGCAATATTGTAATTATAATATGAATTAGTATGTTTGAGTGAATAATATGATGCATTGTGTATCTCTTCGGAGCCAGTATTTATAGCTGAGCAAAATTTACGTTTAAGCATAGTTCTGACGATGGCGAAAGCCGAAATAGCTATCAACGCATAAACTATAAAAGAATCTGTAGAATTAAAATACGTTGATATTTTTACGAATTTTAACATTGAAAATACATTTCATATTATAATAGTATATTTTTTCACATCAATATTCGAATATTTCTTGCCCTTGATTATAAATTAATATTGAAATAACTCAATATTCGAAAGAAATTTATCTGTTTTAAATTCATACTGTACTTCTTGTCAGTAAAATCAACACATTTTATTGCTTGAAATTTTTCTTGTCCAACACTTCCTAATTTTATCAACAACCTACAGTATTTTTATTAGTATGGTATTATAAACTGCCTTCTTATCAAATATAACAAAGAAAATGTGATATTTCTAAACCTTTTGACTCGTTTAAATTTTAAATAAATTTCAATACAAAAATGCATTAATTGAAAAAAAAAAAACATATCCAAGTCCATAGAATATCGTATGAAAATGGTGCCAAATGTCTCTATTTAATTTTAAAAGAAGCTACTTGTTAATGATTTTTATTTATATTATTACATTGTCTAATCAAAATTATTTATCCATGAAAAGGTGAATATATGCAGTACCTTTTCTTATAATTCATGTCCGTTCCAAATGTTGGCTATATAGCTGCCTAATGGAGTATCTTACTGAAGGAGATTTGTCACTCGATTGCTCAACATCTCTTCTAAAGAAATTAATAGAAGTAGAAGCATAAAACAGAACAGGACTAGTGATTAACTAATAGTTAATCAATTAAAAATTGATGTTTACTTGTGCTTGAACCCGCGAGATCCGCTACGGAAGCCAACAACGCTTACCTCTGCGCCACGAAACCGACAATGCTAATGATTATCATTTGAATAAATAAATATTCCAATGAATACTTTCTAGTGCCACAATAATATTTTACTTACAGTATATTATCTTCTATAATGTTTCACAAAGTATCATAAATGACAAAAATAGTTCCGGAAAAAACATATTCGGTTAGATTATGTCGCTGTATTTTATTCCACGCGCACACACACATATATATTATATTGTTCCAAGTGGAAGATTTATTATTCCTAAAAAAAAGAGGTAAGCTAAGAAAACCAAAATGAAGTCCAAGGAACAGCAGGTCAAGGGTGTTGATAAAAAATGCAGATACGTAGGGAAAAGGTCTGCAAAGAATGTGCGTAAGGATAACAAATATATGAACCGCGTAGTACCTACAAGTAGGGTAAAATTCATAATATATATACTTGGAATATCTACTGCAAAGTTTATTATTTTTAAAATATAACGCAGAGTTTTCTTAAGAACTGACACGATGTAGCACGTCAAAAAGCTGATATGGGTACTGCTAAAAGAATATCTCTGCAATTCATAATAAAAAAAACTTAAGAACATATAAAAAAAATAAGATGCGTTGTAATATTCTACACGTCTTAAAGTATTGTAAAAGTGAAGTAACCTCAGTTAGCACACATTTCAATATAGTTATCTCCGTAAAATAAAAATTTGCAATCATCCAAAACACCAAATAAAGAAAATAATTTAATTTTTTAAATTTTAGAAAAAAAATATCAATATATTTTTTCCTAATTTACCTGTGGAAAATCCCACATTGCTTATTGTTTTTCAAAACACTAAAGCCATAGTTAATAAATTTAATGTAGCATAATTAATAATAAACATTAGTTTAAATTATTCTAATTAATGTTTTTAAAAACCCAGACTGCTTATCTTTCTTTGTAACACTAAAATCACATTTAATAAGTGCAATATTGTAATTAGAATTTGAATTAGTATGTTAGAGTGAATAATATGATGCATTGTGTATCTCTTCTTAGACAGTATATATAGCTGAGTATTTAAATGTACGTTTAAAGCATAGTTCTGACGATGGCGTAAGCCGAAATAGCTATCAACCTTTAACTTTTTAAAAAACTGTAAAACTGAAATACCTTGATATTTTACTCTATTAAAATGGAGTTCTACCAAGTAAATGCCAAATCAATAAATAAAACCAAATAAAGACGTGATTGTAATTAAGAGTCCATGAAAAAGTTTTGCTAATTTATTAGCCGGCTCATTTCACCTCTCGAGGACCCATATAATCAATCACATCTGTTAGTTATTTGTCCATCATCGTTATTTACATCATTGTTGTAAATGTGTAAAGGTAAACACAGTAGAATAACTAGAAATCAATAAACATAATCAAGGCAACGACATTCTTAATGATCAAACAAATTATTTAATATCAATCCATCACCATCACTTAAACTAGTTCTTCGGAATCTTCCACGTATTGACACGGCACACCACAAATAAAAAAAATTATAAAAACGTATGTACAGAAATTTCATTGGTTTACGATTTCGACTTAATGTGCTTGGCGAAGTTTCAATATTGAATTTAAATCGTTCAAATTCTGTACTTTCCCACGTGTTTTTTCATTAACGTCCTGGGTTCGGGTTGAGCATTCGGCATTTCCAGACTTTCAACGACTGTTGTTTTTACAGATTTTTAATATATTTATTTATTATGTTTGACTGACACCAAACTGTTTAACATTGATGTACTCAAAACTAGTTTTCCTGCACAATGTTTTTATGAAGCAACTACACCGTAGTTTGGATGTTTCAAACCAAAAAAAACCTTCCTTAATGTCAAATATATTCCATAACGCAATACATAGAATGTCATCTTTATTTTATTCAGCTGGTATCCGTTTTCAAATACGATCTCGCATTTAGTAAATATTTCAATGGCACATTTAAAAGAATCATATAATATACTGTGGAAAGGGAAAAGGATGTAACCCAGAGTTTTTTCAAAACAGGTCTTTTTTGATAACCACAATGTATCCAACTTGACACACGTTCTATCAAATGGATGCAAGCTGCAAATACCAAATAAATATCTAAATTTAGCTTTAAAGTTTGAAAAAGATGACTCTATAAAAAAATAAAACCAATAAAAAAGACTGAAATAAAGGTTTTTCCTAGACAACTTCTTTAATTAATATTAGATTATGTCAATTAAACACCAGTTTAGAAGTCTCCGTGCACTTCAAGGTTGTGTATAATTCATAATTTGCATATGTCACAATATCATCATAACATGTTTTTAGCGCCTCCTGTAAAATTTGATATGAGTAGGGTACATCCTTTTTCCTTTCCACAGGCGATATGTTACCTGTAGCATTTGGAATAACCCATGACGTCACCCTATTGGAAGTCTTATAACCACTGGTTTTTATTTTATGAAAGTCAAATTGTGAAAGTATTTATTTTGTATTTTTTTATTGAGACTATGAAAATACTCCGCTCTACTAAAACCTCATATTAAAAATAATACACTTTTTGTAATAATTCAACATTTTGTATGAAATATCAGTACCGTTTTTCTCATCATTATCAACTGATGGAAATATAAATCGATACAGGGCTATTTGTGAAATAAATTTGTAAATAACTTTATAGATAGATAGAGAACTTATTTGAAATAAGTCATTTTTTATTTCTTAATGTTTTGAAATAAAACTTTGTTTGAAAAATTATCTTACTCAGAAGATAATACGGGTTGGATTTATAGTTTTTGTGTATGTCGATGTCACAGTTGAAGTGTAAAATCACGTCAACGTATACAGTCACTTCTCAGTGGAACTAGTGGAATCAGCAGTAGCTTAAATCATAAAAATTCACATTCGCTTTGACTAGTCAAAGAATGAATTAACTAGTATAAGTATTAACTCACTGACGTGCGCTACAAATAGTAGAAATGACTCAAGTCACCTGCTGCAGTATAGTTGGTTAGAGTTCTACTCTACCGATAAAGCGGGTCTTGGCTAGATTCTTGGTAAGGTCAATTTCAAAATTTTCTTAATTAAATTTTAAACATAAGACATGGGGGTTTTTTTATGACAATTATTCTCAGGTTGATCTTGAGTGACAAGTATATCTCATGTGATTTTTATTTTAACTTCAAATTATTTGACGCATTGGCTGTAACGCCAAATATGTTTTAATTTAAATAAAATATAAAAAATAACGCCTTAGGTCATGTGAGTATACTAGCAAGAAAGTATAAATTATGGTTTATGAAAGATTCGATCAAGTGAGGTAAGATATGTTAAATATGTTAGAAAGAGGAGGAGAATAACAACAAGACGCTGAAGTTTTTGAGGTTATGTGAAATGTCAGATAACAGTAAAAATAACAACTGCGCGATTGCGCGCGCACAACTGTAGCGAGTGACAACACTATATTTTATTAAATGTATGTAAAGTTAATTTACTCATAGCAAGTTAAAGTTCTTCTTTCGTGTTTACTGTATCTGACTAAAATTGTTTATTTATACATTGATTATAATTACTGGAGAATAACGAATCGCAAATAATTGCAATATTAGCATCAAATTGATATATAAGTGGCCTTTATAAATTGATAACCTTTCCCTGTTTTCCTTAATGTATATAACATCAATTTTCTGCTAACAGTATTGCTTGACGTCTGTTGAAGTATTGAAGTTTCAATATGTTTGTTATGTTGCATGTAATACGAAAGCTCTCAAAAAGTATTGGCTGACGTCGGAACAGTTCTCCTTCTTGAAACATACTTCTGACAAGCGTGCAGCTTACTATTTTCTACGTATTGTATTTCTATCGCGAAAATTTCAAAGGAAATCTGTTATAAATACCGACGTTTTATATAATATAGACGTAACTCGTAACAGATTTATCATCGATAAACTTTTGCGAATATACGAAAGAAAAAAGCAGTCTGCATTCCAATACTTCACTTATAGACATCGCAAATAGTAGTTTTCATGAATATTTTTTGGAAATACCAAGATGACTTAAATTGTTCAACTCTCAACACATCCTTTCGTGGCATAAAAATAGCTGAATGTCTTTTTAAAATGACTGGTAGTAAGTAGTTTATCACTCTCTTGTTTCAAATGTATGATAGTGTAGATAGGGCAACGGATAACATTTCATAAACGCATACACTAAGATAAAAACATATGTAAGTATTGCAAATAAAAACACGTATTAGAAAAAATTAAAGCAAAGCGAAAAATACGGCTTATTTTATTTGGATCACATTACCGGACGAGTAAATCCAATTCGATATTTAGACATTTCCAAATTTCACATTAAATACTCTCATTAAAAAATATATCATATTTTTACTGAAAAAAGGTGTGTTCCTTAAATAACTTACGGTTTCTTAAAATAATGGAACATTATAGAATAACTGATCAATTCTGAAACCTGTCAATATTAACACAACTCTTGTCAGATTTAAACTATTTTATTTCGAACAGTTTTGTTAAAATATGTGATGGTGTATGAACACATTTTTTTTTAGAGAAAACTTTTTTTTACAAGAACTGTTTGTTACTCAGTCGCTCTACTTCTCTTTTTCTCCAAAGAGAGTAGTAGTAATATAAGGATAAAGCTAGGACAGGACGTGTGGTAAGCTAATCGCTCTTGCTACACCCAGCTATTGAAGGATTGGAAGGATATTTTTCTAGATATTACAAACACCCATGCCACCGAACATAATTCGATAAAACGATCGAAAAAAATATTGTACTGAGACTCAAACTCGTGAGATCCGGCACGGAAGCCAACAACTCTAACCGCTGCGCTCCATGACCCGACTGTTTGTTACACCTTAATGTTATATGAATCGTTCAAATTATGTACATTCACACAAGTTTTGTCACTAACGACCCGGGTTTCGCCTTTCATCTTCATCTTCAGGCGTTCAAGTGCACGGATGAACTTGAACCAACGTCAGTCAAAAGTGTTAGTGACAAAACTTGTGTGAATCTGGATAATTTGAACGATTCAAATTTGATATTGAAACTCCACCAGGCGCATCCAGTCGAGATCCTAAATTAATGTTATTTTTTCTTTGTATAACTAACACTGTAACATTATATTTTCTTATCGGTTGATAATTTTCGCCACGAGCGAAACCGGTCCTGATATTGTTGTGGAATAAAATTGTGCATATGTACCAATGAGTATTTTATTTTTTGAATAAAGTACCTTTCCAGCGAGTATTGACAGCGACGGCCCAAATTGTGATATGTTTTTATGGGTAAATTTAATAGAGCTTAGTATGCCCTGACTCTTTCGTCTCGGATTCACGACGATTTCAATTCCGTGAGCCAAAAGATAGCGAAATTGCAGAACGAGCTTAGTTTCAATCTAAATTATTATGATTTAGTTTTAATGTGAAACATTTCGCAACGTTTCGGTCAAGCGATCCCGCGACGGCGAAAAGCAATTGCTTCATGAGATATCTGATGTTATTTTATTTGCTGAAATGTTTTCCTGTTTTGCATAAGTTTTGCGCGCTTATCTGGAAATTGCGCGGGCTTAAAGTTTTATCTTTATTTAAAGTCAACTTAAATATATTAAAATTTTAATGGTATCATTAGTTTTAGTTTATGATGAAAAATTTCTAAACATTAAAAAAAAAGATCAACGCTTTCGTTTTCTCGTATTTTACTGTAGAGCAGGAGGGGCCAAATTCAGGAATTCAAAATAAGCGGCGGGCCGCAAGTAAAATCCCATTTTTCTATGTACACTATTTATCATGAAAAAAAAGGAGAGGAATGGAACTGTTTTACGTACATTATCATTTTTTTAAAATTCAGTTGTTAATTTTGTAGTTGAAATTCTTAAAACTTGTTGTAAATGTTCATCAGTGATGTTTGATCGTAAAGAGTTTTTATTGAGGTTCATGATTGAAAATATTTGTTCATATATATAGGTTGATCCAAAAATTACAATTATTATATTTATTTTCAATCTTTTTTTAAAAAGGCGTTAAAAGATAAAAATATGGATCTTTTTCAAAAATATAATATTGCTCGCGGGCCGCAGAAAAATACGCGGTGGGCCACATGCGGCCCGCGGGCTTCATTTTGCTCGTGCCTGCTATAGAGTGCTTTTTACATAACTGTACATACTTAAAACCAAATGCCATTCGTTCAACGCTTGCATTCAATCGGTACGGATTTGTTGAAGCAAATCATGTCACCTGACCAAGACTCAGAAAAACCGTATACTGAGCTTCGATAATAGATGCTTGCGTCAGATAATGGGGATGAAGTGACTCGAGAAACTCGGAGATTAGGAAACGTCCAAGGCAGCGACAGATCTTGGAGAGACGTTATAACTGGTTGACTCACGTGATAAGGATGCCTCCGAAGAGACTGAATCTTGTTTGCCTCTTATTTGGACTGGTGGGGTTCCGGTGTCCTAAATGACTCTCGGGTACTATATTTATGATGAACACGGCAGAAATCAGATGCTGACATGGCATGGAAGGAAGCAAAACAATTGACGGGAGAAAGAGAATCAAGGAGATGCTGTGTAGCGGAGACATGCTCCACATAATGATTGAATATGTTTTAAGGACGAGAAAAAGTTTTTTTAGAAAAATTGAGAGAGCAGAACAATAAATTACCACAAACAAGACAAAAATTAAAATATCGACGATTGTGGAGACTGAATGTAAAAGGATGTAAATTGAATAAATATTCCTAATTAAAAAGATTTCATTTGAAACGTATTTGAGTATCGTTAGTATACTGGCAAAAAGCGTTACGTAAAAAAACATGTTTTAAGACAATCATCATTTTCAACTATCATAAAATATAAAGATCTCTATTTATGCATTGTAACTTTTGATTATTCTAACCACTCATAAATTCACTTCAAATATCAAAAACCATTAAGTTATTTAAAGTGTTTTTCCTTGATGGAATGATTGATACACAATAATTCTTCAAATTACGTTAAAATATAGTCATAATTTTTTCAAAGAAAGAGCGAGCAAAAATCTAACTATTTGTATTCATAGCTCAAAACATCCGACATTTGATCAAACGCCTTCTGCTAGTATACTGACGATGTTTTTAGCGTTCAAACAATGATTAGTGATTATAATGATTTAGCGTAGAATGAAAACCATTGTCATAGTTATAAGAATAATTTGATGGTTTAATGGCCGTTTTATTTCATTGACACCAAAAAGCAGAGCTGTATCGGCTATCTTTAAGACTAAGCGATATTTTATAATGTGTCAAAAGGGTTTCACTTTGATCTAAATCGTCGCTTTTGAACAGTATTCTTAATCTTAAGTACAAATAATTATAAAGCAGACCTTCGTCATCTATTCATGGAAAATATTATGAAGCGTCTAGTTACAAAAAGCGATGGATACAGACTTTGTCAACATCGAGAAAAAAGTATGTGCGTATTCAACGGGCAATTTTACACAACGTGAGAAAGTTTATATGTTCTAAAATTCAATGTAAGATTCAATGTACGTAAAAACATAATTTGCGTATATTCATTAAATCATATTATTTATCAGCTTATAAGTACTGTTATTTAAGACAAAATATAATAGATTAATTAATAACAACATATAATAATAACGAAATTAATCTTAACCTAAAAACTTTGTTTGAAATTTGTACATATTGCTTTTTGTAAATGTAGCTTTTTGCTTCATATATTATCAGTCGACACATGTCACTTGCCACATAAAGATAATGATTCATTTCTTTATTTAAAATGATAATAAAAAATCATTTTTTACATGAACCATGTTATGCATTCACGAGCCAACCCACAGAATGCAAAATTTTACTTTTAAATCCATTCTACAACATTAATAGAGATATTATATGACTTTTTCTAGTCCACTAACTAGTGGACGTAGTAGAGAAAAAGTGGCTAAAAACATTCAAATGGGCTAGCTCATTTCAACTTTTTTCATATTAATATATTTCAGAAAAACTTGTCAAGGTTGGTTGGATGTATAAATATTTTATTTTGCTGAATGCACCCAAGATGGCATTGCAAAAAAAGTAGAAATAAAAAATGTCTTCAAAGTCAATACGAATCCAAAGAGAATCGAAACCTTAATGTAGGGTTTATGGATTACAAGAGATCTTTCAAGTCTACAAAAGAATTCAATAATTTTCAATGGAATTTCACAAAAAATCAATTAGCTTCGGTTTATATTAATACATATATTTCTTTATATTGTTTTTTTTTTAAGTAATTTTGTTAATGCCAAAAGATTCGAAAATCGTATAAATTTATAATTTTTTGAATAATTTAAAAACTAGCCAAATCAAAAAATTATTTTACTATTGGAAAAAAGGATTTCAAGAAACAATAAACCATGACTTTTATTTGTTATATTTTAAAAAGATACGTTCACAAATAATCAAATTTTTGATAATTCCTCAAACACTAAGTCAATTTCATCTCTGTTAGACACTGTGTGGGCTGGCGTCTTTCGATATAAAGCGGTTCAAATAACTGTCATACACAATTTAGCATATTAACGTATATTTACACACGCAACTAATGAATCGGAAAATTGATTTAAACAATATTATTTCGTTTATAAAATGGTTGTTTTTACGCATTTTCTCTACTCGACGCGTTGTATAAACGACAGTACAAGAAAATTGAACAAAGAAAATACAAGCAAAAAGATTGCAGCGTTCGTGCACGAGAAGCAACTTAACAAATTATTCTATTATCCCAGTTAATGAAGACCGTGCTATAAAGACATGGCGGGATCCAAATTTGAAGGCAGCCCTTATGATTATGCTGGTTCAGACATTGCCAACTCTATACGATTTTTTTTTACTAATGGAAAAATATAAATAAAAATGTAGTTGATTGAAATTAGAGCAGCCAAACTCGGACCATTTTTTGTGATCTAAGGATTTGGAGGTTCACAATATTACAATCCTGGGATCTGGAAATTTCGGAAGAGATCATTTACTGTAATGTCGCATTTTCATTTTTTTTAAATAACCTATATTTTATGGATTAAAAAAAATAGCAGTATACAATTCTTGACAACAGTTGCTTTAGATCAATTCAAGAACAAAAGATATCACAAGCGTTCGTGTACAAGATTTCAAAATAAATATTTAAAATTTTTCATTATGCTTTAAAAAAGAAATTATTGCATTTGAATTTTCGGGATTCAGATAAGTCCTAATTGATTGAAAAAAAAATGTTATTTTTATACTACCACAAATTTTCTTGTTGGTTTTTAGTTTAACGTAAATATTCATTCGTATTTTTCTAATGGTTATTACGTTTGTCTGTCAATAAAAATAAATGAAGAAAATACATCACAAAATACTATTACTTTAAGTCCGAAGTATATTTTATTATTTTTCATCATATTGTTGGTATACTGCTAGAAAACCTTAAATCCAAAATTGGGTGTTATGAGTTATAAATACAAAACACCCTATCGTCTGAAAAAATAAGCTCACTACTGTATCAATTTATTTCGATATTTAAAAAAGATATTTGAACGAAAGAAAGTCAACTTTTTTGACAGTTATCACTGGTAGAAAAAACTTGTTTGAGCTTTAAACATTTTGGTCAGTTGTTTTTTATTCATTTGTCTTATTGTCTACGGTCACACTTCATTTCGCTTCATGATATTCGATTAAGCAGATTATCTTAAAACAACATTTTTTAGCAGCATATCAATGATATATATACAAAACTGTTATATTTTTGGAAAATAGACAGTTATACTAAAAACAGTGGAAAATCATTAAAAAACACTATGTATTGCATTTTCTCAAAACTTAATCCATTGTGATTAAGCTTTCCAATCCCAGGATCCCGACCAATTTTGTGATCCCGAAATTCCGGGATAGCGACCTTACCAATGCCGGGATTGAGATTTTTTTAACAAATTCGTAAATTTATATGATTTTGGATTTGATAGAACTAAAAAAAAAACGAGTTACGTTGGTATTTTGGGTAAATCGGTAAATTCTTGGGTTTTAAGATTTTTAAATTTTTGGAAGAGCTAAAAAAACGTGTCACGCTGGTATTTTGGGCAAATCGGTGAATTATTGGGTTTTTAAAATTGGTAATTAAATAGTTTGAAAAATTCCATGACACCAAAAGTTTTGTCAATTCCAAAAAATCTCAATTTATTCACGATTTCATGTCGAGTGTTCAATCCCGGAATTTAAAATTAGTCACAAAAAGGCTCCGGGATTGGATACCCTAATTGTGATTATTCTTATTACTTAATTATTCATGAGCCAATTTTTTTTGCCAACACCTGGTGTGATTTTCGGTCCAGTTGTTAAACACCTCTGACACGCGCTACACCATGACAGACGCTATGCCAGTCGCATCGTCTTCATTACCTTTTGACAGAGTTACTCTCGCAATTGAGACAGCGGTAGGGAAATTAAGTTCGCGGAGTAAAATGGATTGTTAACGCCGCAGTATAGCTGTTATCTCACACTTGGAAATGTTTAATTGTCTGCGAATGGGTTAATTTTGAGATATCACAATGGTTTTATATATAGTGTACCCTGCACATAAGCTAAGCTTATATATATATATATACACGGGTCGCGTGATATATAGCGAACGTTTATTATATCCAGTCACTAATATATTCAAATGTTTGCGAACGGATTTCACCTTCAGTAAATTGTTGACGTCATAAATAATGTGTCAAAGGTAAAGCAAGAGGTGTTTTAGTCAGTTTCGTAAAATGAAAAGCTCGTTATTCATAAAATATCAACAAAAATTAAATCTCATGTTGAGGTTTATTTTTTCAACCATAATCTCTTTAACGAAACTCTCATAAACAAATGATTTTGATATATTTAATCAACTACTCACAAAACAGCTATTTTTTAAATAAAATACAAATATAAACCTGTAAAAAATTAAGGTTTAAATATACTAAGACTTAAAAAATATATGATGATAATTTTGTAGAAAAAGTGTTTTTTTTTATATTAAACTAGCCGGTTCCTGGCTAGCGTTGCAATACCACTGAAAGAAAGATAGAGTTCGTATTTCAATTGTGTTTATTGAAGTCAATGTTTTCTTTTTCTGTCTGATTTTTGACGTTTGCTGCCGATTTTCTATGGTGCGACACACGCCCCACCTACTGTAAGTTAATTGTACTATAAACTTCGCGCAAGTGCAAGCATACGTTGTCAAAATGAACTCCATGGCAGACATACAAACATTGATTTTTATATATAAGACCTACTGTAAGCTAATTTTACTATGTCTATAACTTTCCCAGAAGTGCAAGCTAAAATGTTATCGAAGTTTTATTGCAATTGGATCAGCGGTTTTCCAGTCTATAGAGACAGAATAAAAAGCAAACAAACACACATTAATTTATATATATATATATCGACTGTGGAAAGGAAAAAGGACGTTACTCACACATATCAAATTTTACAGGAGGCCCAAAAAACGTAAAAACATAAAAAAATATAAATCAGTTTATATATAATCAATGAAATAATCACTTTTAGGGTTTTCATTGTCAATACTTGGTGGAAAGGCATAATAATAATAAAAACACAATATTCCTTTTTACTTTATTCCACTTTATTTAAGTACAAAGGAAAATTGTGTTTTATTTTATAGTGCGTATTGATATTTTCTATAAGTATTTAATTTTATATTAATATACTATATACACAACTGTTTTTTTGTAAATATGTTTCATTTTTTTCTGAAATAATTACTGATTGATGTTTATAATTGAATTTAAGCCTGTGAGATCTGGCACGAAAGCCAACGAAGTTGACCATTTTACTATAGGCTTTTTCTTAAAATCGATTTCTGTTCAAAGCCATTGATGTTTGTGATAATTAGAAATTCTTTCCCATCCTTGCAGTCCTAAAATATTGTGTTTTTATTAATAAAATGGAATAATCCATTAAGAGTTTAACCCGTAACATGCCATCCTAAAAAATCACGTTGCCTGCCATGATGGCATCTCAGTTTCACTGTTTATTGAAAGTATTAAAACCTAAGTTAGAAGCTTAAAAATAATTTTAAAAAGTTTATATATGCTAGAATACCTAAAATGATAAATACTTATTGACAATATTAAGAGAAATATTGAATGATGTAATGGCTCAACTATTTACGATTGCATCGTGGGCATGGAGGTTACCGGAATGAGAATGCAGCAAACAAATTATTTTAAGCATAGAAGTAATGTTTTAAAAAAATGATTAGCGGTTAATTTCTAAATTTATTAAAATATTGCACATTTTTCACCCATTATCCATTTATAAACAATATTACTTTAAAACGCGTCGTTTTCACGAAAAGAATAATTACATCATTATCTATACAAACGTGAAAGCCTGAACGCTTTTAGTGTCTTTTAATTGAAGCTGATTTCCTAATCTTACTTAACGAATAGCTTTTCTATCGATTGCCTTACGAATTTAATTAAGCAGATGAATAAACACCGCATTAATTAATTACAAGCCACTGTGTAATTAAATATGTTCTAATACCAGCGACATTGCTAGTTGACAATATTCAATACTCGTTTATTATTGATTCGAAGCTGATGCTTTGTTGGTAGACTTAAATTGTTCTCTGTATACCGCGAAACATACGTGATAAACTGCCAAATTTATTGGTAATGTTTGTTAAAGGTGTTTTCTTACTTACCTTTACAATTAACTTTGATTACGTAACAGTTTTTAGTAAAAACGTTTATTTTGCATTATTAATTATCTTTAAAATGGTATCAACCTGGGCTTTTTTATCATTTAACGCGGTGGAACGGAGTTCCGACACCATTTTCCATGGCATTTTTTATGTTTCAAATCAATATTCGAAAAATTTTACTTTTTTTTTTACTTTAAAAACATTTGATTTTTTTTCTTAAAAACCATAGGTTGTTTGTCCTTATTTTAGGTATCTTTAAAGTGTGATGTACCGGTTACCATAACACAACATTATACTAGGTTCATAGACTTATTCTGTGACCTGAACCAGGGGTCTAATGCTTCATTTAATGTGCTGTTTGTGTCACTCAGATTCCAAAGTAAGACAAGGTTTCTGGGTTCCATGGGTTCAAGTCATAGTGTGAACAGCTTGTCATTCAATAGTTTTCAGAATTTTAATTTATCAATTTCTGTTTGAAGGCATGGCTTGTTGTGATAACTTAAAAATCCTCCTAACTTTGCAATCCCTAAATCAACAGGGTAAAACAAGATAGATTAATTATTATGTCTTAGCTTTATCTTTATACACTCACTTTATTCGAAAGAAAAGAGAGGCTTAGTAACTGAGTAACAAACAGTTCTCGTAAAAATCTTCTGTAGAGACATATGCTTCACATTAGAAACGGACGGATTGAAAAAAAGCCTTTAACAAAGCTTGACAAGAAGTGAATTTCGGCACCCTATTTAAAAAAAAGCACTGATCAACAATAATTGTTCTTAAATATACAAAACTTCTAAGTCTCAATGAAGATGTGTTCATTCTTAGTTATATAAACTGTATTCATTTACATTTTAGCCCGGCCAATAAATCATCATAAAAAATCTTTACCAAACAAGTTAAAATACACATTCAAATTATTTCCGAAATATATGAATTTAGTCTTGTCTTTCTGTAGGTCTCACGACCTCAAGACTTCGAACTTCAGTACGAAGAGTATTTTTCAATCAATCTTTAGATTTTTTTAGATCAAGTCTTGGATGTTTATGATGTTCATAAATACCCTCCCACCCTTACAATCCCAAAGATGGATAGAGTGTAAGAAATTAACTGCCCCCAAGTGTCGTACTAACTTTATACTCTCTATCCTTACTACTCTCTTCGAAAAAAAGTGAGCTTAACTTTTCCGGTTCTAAGCTCAAGAAATGCGACCCCAATACCCACATTTTCTTAGATATCTATTTTAATATGGGTGTTACAATGTTTATAATTAAGGTTTTCTTATATCATAGTTTTTTGGACCTTTTTTAGTTTATATAAATACGCGATAACGCGATAACACGATAAGCAGTCGTTCGTAAGATAGCTGGGCTAAACTCGTCAGTTGCAATTTCATATGTGTGCTGGGATGACGTCTTTTTTATCCGCAACTTAAAATATTATTATTTATTAAAAAAACCACGGATTTTTATAAAAAAAAAACGTATTAGAAATGATGCAGAGAGATATTTTAAAGTCTTTAGACTATTTTTTTTTTAATTCATAAGAATAAAGCCAATAATGAGGAAACCACTAGGGTCCCTAAACGACCCACATCGGATGAGAAGTATTTTTCTAGTCTCCTAGCCGCGAGAGTTAAGCAATCGATTTGATCGTTCAAAATATGTACATCCACACAAGTTTTGTCAAGAACGACCCAGGTTTCGCATTTCGGCATCTTCAGGCGTTCAATCGCACGGATGAAGTTGAAATGACGTTTAGTAAATGAATGTATCGTGTTTATATAAGAAATAAATGCTTACTCCACTATGTTTAAAGCCATTAACGGCAAAATGGATTAATTTATGGGAATGCCTACAGATTTTGATTGTGAGTAATTTCAAGAATTATAATTATTTTGTTTGCTTGAATAAAATTTATGATTATATTTAGTTACATATAGGGTATATGAGTGGGTAATTTTAAAGGTCGTTTGAGTTGAAAATAAAGAGATTTGAAATGCCTTAGAGCACAGTGATAAGCAGAAAGAGTTAAATACTTTAAGAGCAGACAGCTGAAATACTTATTACTGCAACCACTTATGCAAAAGAAAATTTACTGATCGCGAAGTAGAAGTAAAAGAAAACGAAAAACATCATTACTAAAGAGAATTCAGTCATTAAGAAGCAAAGTGAAGTTGAGTTTTCTTCTTATTTCTACGTAATAACCATAAATATCTGTTTCGCTTTTAGTAATATTATTTCATCTAGATTTTAGCCGGTCTTAAGACGTTATGTCTGAAGATTTTTCTAGAAGTATCTTTGTATTGCTGGCGTTGTCTTAAATACTATTGAAGATCTTAAATCAATTCTAGGAATTCAGCTCTTAATAGCAAACCCTCCCTATAAACCTTTAGCGTTAATTTTATTATGTCTAATTATATTAAACGTATAAATGTTTTAATTACATTATTATCGTTTAGTTTGTAATTAAAATCAATCATTTTTAAAAGAATTCTTTGAAACAAATAAGAAATTTCGAGAAGCAAAAACGTTTTGAAATTATGCTGTTTCGCTTTTACCTTGATCAAAATAAACGTTAGACGCAAACAAACTACACCGATTATAAGACAACAATTTCAATGCAAAACTGTTAACTTCAAGCAATTGGATCTAAGATAAATATTCTTTAAATAAATACGAATATTAGATATACTAGTGAATAATTTTTATTACACAAAAGCAATATCAGAACAAAAACATTGACTGTATATTTGAACTATAATTTGGTTAACTTGGAATGTTTATGAGCCTAATTGGCTGAACGTGATTACGGAGAACATTTTCATGAATATTAAGCTGCTTTTGATTTACAATGTATAACCGGAGGTAAATATTTCTATTCACGAGCGCAAAGCTTACGTGCACTTAAAATATAAACATTATTTTTGAGGCGTCTAAAATTGAAAGCCGATATGTCTGTCCACTTTACAATATTAATAGTAAGCGACGTTTTATGCATATGATTAAATAATACAATTTATCAATTGATCATTTTTTGCATCGTACTTTATGATACGAAAAGGCAAAATATGTTTTTTTATAATCCAATCTACTGGTATTTTTATTTATAACAAAAAATAACATTAAAATTATCTAATTCAAGATTCCGACTGAAGGTGCTTGGTGGAATTTCAATATTAAATTTGAATCGTTCAAACTATGTACATTCTCACAGATGTTGTCACTAACGACCCGGGTTTCGCCTTTCGGCATCTTCAGGCGTTCAAGTGCACGGATGAACTTGAACTGACTTTATTATAAAGTGGAATGAAATACAAAGGAATATTGTGTTTTTATTAATTAAAATTATCGGTTTCTGAGTGTGATTTCCGTGATATGCGAACTTGAATATTTTTTCCACCCAATTTTGTAGGATTTTTAAATTGAACAGCGGTTGCATACTTATGTATAGCATATCGACTGTGGAAAGGAAAAATGACGTAACCCACACATATCAAATTTTACAGGAGGCACATGAGCGAAACCGGTCTTGATATTGACAAATAAAAGTAGAAATAAGTACAAAGAAACATTGTGTTTTTTCTTACATCTTGAAATATTATATAATAAATCGATCAAACATTTTTCTTTAAAGAAATAGTTAGGGGTGAGAATAGAATCTTAATGCACATATAACAGGAAAAATTGGTTGACTTGCCTAACCTTGTAAATTAAAAAGTTCAATAGAAGAAGGCCCCTTAAAAGGGCCGAGCATTCTCACCAACCAATCTCAGAATAATGGCGCCGTAAGTTCTTGTAAAAGGACCCGTTTTCCAACGAAAAAAAATCACTCCGCCGAAGTTAAAGTTTTCAACCATTTTGGTGGCTCCCAGAGCACTGCTAGAGATAGAAGTACCATATGTTAGGTTTTTTGTTTGTTTGAAAAAGGTACATTGGATCGGGAAACATAATACAATAGAATTCCTCTGAAAAGATTTCTATTATAGACTAAAAAAATATTTAAGCTCTAGTGAAATCAAATCAAAATACACTACGTTATTCTATAATTGTTTATTTAAATATTTATTGAAAGGCTTTGTTGAAGTAACATTTTTCAGAAGTTATTTCAAAATGCTTTAATGTAATAAATACAGTGTTTCAAAAAGTAGATTTTTAATGAATTCGGTGGTAATATTTGTAGAAATATTTATTTTTTTCCATGTCCACTCCCAATATGGAGCATATGGACTCCTAATGGAGTTTATCTCAACAGAAATGTTTCTACGAGAACTGCTTGTTACTTAGTTGCTCAACCTCTCTTTTTCCAAAGAGAGTAGGAATAGAAGGAAAGGGCAAGGACAGGACTAGTGGTTAGCTAATCGCTCTCTATACGCCCCGTTCTTAGGATAGGATGGGTAGGAGGGGGGAATTCAAGACATCACATACATCCATGCCTTTGAACAGAAATTCATAAATCGATTGAAAAATCAATTTATAAAACTGCCCGTACCGGGATTCGAACCCGTGCCCCCCGTAGCGGTAGCCAACGATGTTGACCACTCGACCACACAGGCGGCAGAAATAAATACTTTGTTATTTTTTACCTTGTTTCTACGAAGTTTTATCAAGTAAATGTCAATTCAATCGATAAAGAAAATCATTTACAAGTTTGTTGTCGATTGTTCCACCATCATATGTTATACATATCGACTGTGGAAAGGAAAAAGGACGTAATCCACAGTTTTTTCAAAACAGCATTTTTTTGATAATCACAATGTATCAAACTTGATACACGTTTACTTTACTGGTTGTGTTACAAAATGCGACACGTGTTTTGCCTCTTTTAGAAGCATCGTCAGACTTAACATCGCAAGTTTAACAAATTAACTGAAAATTTATTTAATTCATTTAATTATATTTTTTTACCATGTCCGCTCTCAATGTGTAGCATATGGACTTCTAATGGAGTTTATCTCAACATAAGTGTTTCTACGGGAACTGCTTGTTACTCATTTTCTCAACCTCTCTTTTTCCAAAGAGAGTAGGAATAGAAGGAAAGGGCTAGGACAGGACTAGTGGTTATATAATCGCTCTCGATACACCTCATTCATAGGATAGGATGGGTGGGAGGGAGGAATTTAAGACATCACATACATCCATGCCTTTGAACAGAAATTCATAAATCGATTGAAAAATCAATTTATAAAACTGCCCGTACTGGGATTCGAGCTCGTGACCTCCGTAGCGGTAGCCAACGACGTTGACCACTCGACCACACAGGCGGCTAAATTATAAATTACAAAATAAATATCAAGGGTTGTCTTTTTCTACTGGAGGCAAGGGTATCGACTGTGGAAAAGAAAAAGGACGTAACCCACTGTTTTTTCAAAACAGGTTTTTTTTCAATAATCACAATATATCACGTCAATGATACACGTTCTTTCAAAAGGATGCAAGCTGCAAATGCCGAATTAGTATCTAAATTTAGCTTTTAAGTTTGAAAAAGATGAGCTTGTAAAAAATTAAAACCAAGAAAAAAGACTGAAATAAAGGTTTTTCTTAGACAAATTCTTGAATTAATATTAGATTATGTCAATTAAACACCAGTTTAGAAGTCTCCGTGCACTTCAATGTTG
Source organism: Himalopsyche anomala (assembly GCA_031772345.1). Taxonomy (NCBI): domain Eukaryota; kingdom Metazoa; phylum Arthropoda; class Insecta; order Trichoptera; family Rhyacophilidae; genus Himalopsyche; species Himalopsyche anomala. The sequence goes on along the minus strand of CM062836.1, from coordinate 19,798,394 downwards.
TGTATAATCCATAATTTGCATATGTCACAAAATCATCAAAACACGTTTTTTGCGCCTCCTGTAAAATTTGATATGTGTGGGTTACGTTTTTATTCCTTTCCACAGTTGATATGGTAAGATACAAACATTGATAATACTGATCATAAACTAATAACTTAAATTCATTTATTGAAAATTTGAAAACGAAACACATACACATAAAATATTAATTTGAAAGTATTTTATTCTATTCAACATAATAGTTTTAATTGAATATCTAAACTCATCCAAATCTAATATTAATGGTTATTAGAGGGAAGGCTTAAATTCTTGTATTCCTTTCAGAAATGTATTGTAGATTATTAAACATTTAAAAGCATTAAAATTAGTACCTTATATAACCGCTTTAAAAGTCGTGCATGATTTTAGTTTACTCAATTATCAAACCATTAGAAAGCTTTTAGTTCAAATATAATAGACAACTAGAAATAAAAAAAAAACAAAATAACAATGCCACGATCGTATCATTCCGCAGTATCAGATTTCAAGGTAATTTTTTTCTAGTACTAAAGCCTTAGGCAGTTGCCAAAGGGGGCACCATTAAAATTCCAGGCAGTAGTAAGTCATCCCATTATGTGACTTCATGAAACGTTGTAGGGCTCTTCCTCCACGGGGCCTAACGAACCGTCAAATCCAAGAAGCCAACCGGCTAGATGGTATTATAATATTATATTTAATATTAGTAAAGTGTACGGTAAAGTTTAAGTATGAAAGATTATTTGGGGTTAGTTAAATTATATCATATCAAATATGATACAGTATTCAATTATAGACAGTAATAAGGTTTTTGTATTATCAAAGTCGGGCCACAGGGAGGAACGTTTGCTGCAAGTTTTATTTTATTCTAAGTAGTTTTGAACGCTGAATGTGAGTATATTACGGGTTCTATATCTGTCAATTATTCTCTAAGACATGGGTGTAATACAATTTTCTCTCATGTAAATCTCGATGAAAAGATCATTCAATCAAACAAAAAACATTGTCAATTTATGTATGTATGTACATTCATTTAAAGAAAAACATTTTATTTCTATGAATCATTGTATGTTTTCCCCGTGGACTAAAAGTGCACTATATTAAATATAATTACTCACGACTTATATTTTTATTGTTGTGTTTAAGCACGTAGTTAATTTAGTTTCAGGAAATACTTAAACGAATTAAAAAAATAAATTTCATAGTAGTTTTGACTTGATTGGAAGTGCTAGTGTTTTTTTTTTGTAGATGTTCCACGCTTGCTACATTTTTTTTTTTTTAAGTCCATGTCCGCTCTCAATGTGGAGCATATGGCCTCCTAATGGAGGTGTCTTAACAGAAGTTTTTTTTTTCTACGAGAACTGTTTGTTACTCAGTCGCTCAACCTCACTTTTTTTCAAAGTGAGTAGGGAAAGTAGGATAAGGCTAGAACAGGACTATTGGTTGGCTAATCGCTATTCTACGCCCAGTTATTAGAGGATCAGAAGGATTGGAGGAGAGGAAATTATGTGAATTGACATTACAAACACCCAGTCTTCGATCACAACTTTGAATTGAATTATTCTCAAATTCACTGTGATCTGACCGGGAATCGAACCCAGACCTGCGTGATCGGTAGAGCAAGCTCTTACCAACTGAGCCACAACAGGCGACATTTAATTATAACTATTTGTATATGCTTCTGTACCATATACGGTAAATGCGACTCTATAAAAACGTTATATTTGAGGCTTTACAATTTAATGTATTTATACGTTTATATAATAATTAAAAACACAAGTGTATATTGAAGGATCTTTAAATGTATATTTTCCACCATTAAAAATTGTCTTACATAGTAAAAAATCAATGCATTGCTAATTTTCTACACAACCACTTAATATGAAACTCTCACATTGGTATCATCTAGGGTATCCAATCCCGAAGCCTTTTTCCAATCCCGGGATTGGGATTAATTCACCGAGGAATTTGAAATCCTCGATTCCCTATACTTTTTCCTCAGATTATCTGCAAACCTTGTTTTTTTTTTTTAGCTCACCGAGTAATTTGAAATCCACAATTTGCCAATTTCGTCTCACTTTTCGAGATTTATTCAAAATTTCTCAATCCCGAAATACCGGGATCGCGACCATGTCAATCCCGGGGTTTCAGGATCAGAAAATTGAACGGGATCCCGGGATTACGGGATCCTGAATCCCGGGATTGGATGCCCTAGTATCATCCTTGAACATATATTTTTTAAGTTCTCCGCTAAGTATCATTTTATACTCTGCATAGCAACTGAGTTAAAACTCATTTAGAACAATATACTCAAATGTTGATGACTTAACCGAAATATTTAATTAATATCATCTCTTTGATATATTACAAAATTTCTAATAAGTTTGATTATTTTTCAGAACAGCGGAAGAGCTCATAAATTTTCAATTAAAAGACATCCTTTCAAGACTTGAAATATATTGTAATTAATAATGTTCTTCCGTTAAATTGTCTGCAAAGTTGTCATCGTATTATGATATCGATTAATCAAACACTCATTTAACAGAATACTTTTGACTGAGAATGCTTTCAAGAAAATTAATTAAACTTCAAACTGATTGTCAATATCTTAAAAGTGCATAGCTGTTTCTTTAAGTGTTTGATGATTTATATTTACAAGAAGAAACATTTGCAAATACAAGACACATCTTATTTGTATTATACGTCTGATAGAGCTCTATCAAAACATGAATAGTTTCTATTTTGCCTCTACTAGATGCACAAATATAGAATATTTACTTGAAGTTTGCAATCTCATGGTGGCTTTTAAGCACTAGTTTAGGGTTGCATTCAATTGAAAAGGGTTGATGGAACATACATTTACAATAATAATTGAGCTCGACTGCATTTATTTGTACATTTCTGTATACTTGAATGCAAAAACTTCATCCAAACATTCACGACAATAATCTATTCGTTAAAATCATCGAGAAAATCTCAAATACAAATTTAAAAACAAAAACAAACAAACATAAGCCATTCTCTTATACCAGTGGTTCTTAACCTAGGGTGCGAAAAAGCATATCCGGGGTGCGGGAAAAGTTAATATTTTGACATATATAAAAAAATGTATATTAAATGTATTACAAATACGTAAATAAATTTTAATGGCTGTGCAAGAACATATTTTCAGATTCAATGGGGTGCGGGTCACCAAAAAGGTTAAGATCCACTGTCTTATACGGTTGAAGGGCACCCCAACGTTAGCGTGCAATATAATATTATTTTGTATTTTTGACTGCTCATTTAAATAAATTTACTTTTTTTAATTTTTAATCCATGTCTGCTGCAATCTGGAGCATATGACCTCCAAATGGAATTATATCAACAAAAGTTTTTATACGAGAACTGTTTGTTACTCAGTCGCTCAACCTCTTTTTTTCAAAGGATAGAATGATAAGACTAGAAATGGATTTGTGGTTTTATTGTCGTTCTCGATACGTCTGGTTATTGAGGGGTCGGAAGGGTTCGAGGGGATTTTTAAACATCACAAACACCCTTGCCTTTTAACCGAAATCAATAAATCAATCGAAAAAAATGCTGTTCGTACTGGGACTCGAACCTGTGAAATCCAGGACGGAAGCAAACAACGCTTATTGTTGCGCTATAGGACCCGAAAAATTTACTCACATTAGATAAATTTTATAATTATATTTATAATTAATTGGTAATTTCACAAACTTATCTAAGAAAATATTATCAATTAGTGGAGAAAAAATATTAAATGATATTAAATGCTACGGAATTAATGTTAGTGAAAAAAAAATCCATAAAACATGTTTATATAACCACGCATTGCAAAATACGTTCATATGAATTATTACACGGGTATATATGCGTGCTAAAAGTTGCTAACGATAACTTTAGATAAAAGCTTTTGCATGCGCCCTGCATATTGTATATAAATGGGAAGCGTCAATCACCCCACTAGCATCGTATTTCTGATTCGCAGCAAATCCGTTTCATACAAAATACACGACCCGATCCGTTCTGATATCATCTCATTCATCCCCCATACAATAATCCGATGGATAGCTTCCCGACGCCTGAATTATTCAACCTATTGAATGCGGGGAGGGTAGGTAGTTTATTTTGCTGTGTCGCTACAGGAGTTGTACTTTTACACCGCGAATCGAATTGTGAAGAATTTTGAAAGAGGTTTTTAGCAATGGTAAAGAAATCCTTTGTTGGTATATATTAATTTTACTGAATCAAATTAAAGTTTTAAACTAAAATTTTTATGAAGGTTTCCATAGTCAGTGTACATAGTAATAGTACTTTGGGATACACGTTTGTATTGATTTGTGTCAATCGTCATAAGTTTTGAAGCCGTTGTAGGCGTTAGAAAACTTGGATTCAAATAATAGTTTTATTTTTTGCTTTTAATATTATATTTTACAGTCCTCGAAGACAGCTCTTAGTTTCTTGTAAAAAGTTGATGCTAGAGTTAGTACAGGCTAACTTTTTAAGCCATTTTCTCCGATCTTAACCAGCTGAGTAATCACTTTTAGGGTGCTCACTGTCAAAACTTGACGGAAAGGCTTTATATTAAAAAAAAAACACACTAATTAGTCAGTTGACAATGTTCGCTATGAGTGAAACCAGTCCGGATCTTGATAAATAGAAGTGCAAATTAAGTACAAAGGAATATTGTGTTTTTTTCTTTATAGCTAAGTTATGTTTTCCTAAAAGATTTTGTTTGATGATTGCCTTGTTTGTTGAAAAAGCACTGCCGTATGAAATTTATATTTTTTTGATCAAATAAAAAAAAAATCTAAAGGTTTTCCGAAACTGCCTGCGTTAAATTAAAAAAAAAAATGCCCGCAAAAAAGAAGACAATGCGGTTACTGTTGTAACATTTTTTTTCTTCTAATATTTAAAATAAAAAAAAAGTTCAGTTTTAAAGCTAGTGCCAACGCGCCAAGTATTTTGAAAATAGAATATCATACAAAATATACTCGATGATAACTTTATAGGTCACCCGAGATCAAATTAATAAAAAGAGACATCACAATACCCATGGCTAAGAATTCAAATTTCAATAGACAATTAAGATATATTAACTCTTATTAAATTTGAAGTGGCAATATTACATTTTAGTTAAACATCGAATGCTTCTTGCAAACAAGTATCGATTTGCATCTGCTATATATGTATGTAATATATAAACACACATTATAATATGCAAATATTTCTCTGCCAACCCTTTTGACCATGCATTCTTTGGATATATTCAAAGTTATCCCTGTTTACCATCGCTGCAAAAGAAGTCAGTAAATCTATTGAGGCCATTTGTTATGCCATAATATTTTACGGAAGATTTATACAAAGAAACGATTGTGTAGACGTCCATTGCAGCAGGAAAATCCTTTTCCTGTGTGCACTTACATACAAAGCGATATTTCCATGTAGCAGGGCTTCGTCTGATAAGATTTCAAATAGTATGTACCAGAAATATATGTTGATCAAAACTGGACTATTGTTATTGAAGAAGACAGACCATCAAATAAAAAAAATAAAAGAAGCAAAAGTGCCAGAATTTTGTATTATACATATATTTATATATTTTATTCATGTCTACTCCCATCGTGGAGCATATGGCCTCCTAATGGATGTATCTCAACACAAGTTTTTTTTGTTTTTTTTTTCTATAAAAACTGTTTGGAAAATGGCGTTTAATATCAGTTCTGATAGTCCATAATAAATTATATTAATGAAATTCACAATTAGTGTTCAAAAAAGGTTTTTTTGTACAAAAAATGAAATCATTAAGTTGACACATTCAAGCAAACTGTGATTATTCCAACACTTAAATCGTTATTTCCCAAGCTCTGTATTATGTGAAAAATCACATTTTGAATGCTTTCTTTTGTCCATGTCCGCTACTAACGTGGAGAATATGGCCTTCTAATGGAGGTGTCTCAACAGAAGTTTTTTCTACGAGAACTGTTTGTTACGCAGTCGCTCAACCTCACTTTTTTTCAAAGTGAGTAGTAGGGAAAGAAAGATAAGGCTAGAAAAAGATCTCTGTTTGACTAATTGCTATTGCTACACCCAGTTATTAAGGGATCAGAAGGATGAGAGGAGAGGAAAATGTTTACATCACAAACACTCAGTCTTTCATCACAGCTATGAATTTAATAATTCTCAAATTCACTGTGATCTTACCGTGAATCGAGCCCAGATCTGCAAGTTATAGTATAAGGATAATACGAGCCTATTAAAGGTGAAGTGCGCCATGTGGTATTTTAGAAAAAAAAAATTAGATGCGTTGTAATATTCTACACGTCTTAACGTATCATAAAATTTAAGTAACCTCAGTTAATGTACATTGCAATAGTGTTATCTCCGTAGAATAAAAATATGCAATCCACCAAAACACCAAATAAAGACGTGATTGTACTTAAAATACGTCCATGAAAAAAGTCTTACCGTTTTACTAATTGGCTCACTTCACCTCGCCCATATAATGATGTCTGATTATATTATTACTGATTTTTTTCTAGGCCAGTATAGTAATAATAATATTATATGAATCAAACTAAATTAAGCATCAATATATTTTTGATGAAACGCCAAATAAGGTATGATCTCATCAACATATTTCTTGTGAAACTAAATACTTTATTATTTTGAGGTTATTAGAATAGAGTCCTTCCATTTTAAAAGCAATTTAATCAATATTTGATTTTGGTATTTTACTGTTTAAACTACTAAAATACCATTATACGCATTTCAATTGTAAAATATTTTAGACTGATGCTTCACTTCCGCTTAAAATTCGTACACGATCAAAATTTATAATAAAGCCTGAGTAACTCCGCGTTTCCGATATTGAAAAGATCACTTTTCTAACAATAATTGGCATAGTTAGTTCGCAAAAACAAACAAGAATTCCATACTGAAGGTCGCTTTGTTATATAGTCGGCTTAACCATTTGATCCTCTTCCATCAATGTCAATCTCTTCAGTTTTCTCAGATTGGGAAAATCACATTTTCCTCTCGCACTTCTTCTCTTAGCCTGTCTATCCTCCAACCCAGTTTACGCTGTTTACAGACAAGATATCTAGCAATATCGAACTATTTTTGTGTAAAAGATTATAGTAAGTTTTGGTAAGAATTTTTAATATGACCTTTTTACTTAGTCAACTGTACACCATAAGAAAATAGTATACTTCAATAAAAACGCTCGTATAATAGTACGATATTTCTAGGGATTTTTATATCGATATTACTGAAACCGGGACTTTGGTATGTATGGCGTTTTATCAATACCGAAATACCGAATTGTAAATATACCAAAATCAAATTTTGAATGTATATAAATCATCATATATATCGACTTAGGAAAGGAAAAAGGGCGTAACTCACAGTTTTTTTCAATAATCACAATGTATACAATGTATACAAGATGTAAGCTGAAATTGCAGAATTAATATCTAAATTTAGATTTTTAGTTAAAAAATGAATGGCTTGTAAAAATTGTGATCAGGAGAAATAACTTAAAAAGGTTTTTCTTTTTAAATATATTAAATTAAAATTTAAAAAAGTCAATTAAAAACCAGTTTATCAGTCTTTATGCACTTCAGGGTTTTATATATTTTATAATTCACCTTTGACCCAAAATCATTAAAAACCGTTTTTTGTGTCTCCTGTAAAAAAAAATATGTGTGGGTTACGTTCTTTTTCCTTTCCACAGTCGATATGTTATTAAAATTGTTCACGATGAATAATTGAAACATTTTAAGAGTTATTCCAGTACTGATAAATTCAAAAATATGTTTGAACCTTTCAAAGATGCATTGTCGTTTTAAGAAACCGTTAGTTATGTTATGTATACTCAATACCATACCATACTATGTTTTATTCTGTATGACGTTATATTTTCAAATGTCCTTCGTGCTTTAGAATAAAACAATTGAAGTATGAAACTTCAGTAGAATAAGAAAACAATTGCAACCTGTCACATTCTCACGATTTTCGTATTAATTATAAGATTGATTTATTGATTTATAAAGTGTAATATATTATTTAAGATTTCGACTGAAGGTGCTTGGTGGAATTTCAATATTAAATTTGAATCATTCAAATTATGTACACTCCCACAGATTTTGTCACTAACGACCCGGGTTTCGCCTTTCGGCATCTTCAGGCGTTCAAGCGCACGGATGAACTTGAACTGACTTGAACTGTCAGTTCAAGTTCATCCGTGCGCTTGAACGCCTGAAGATGCCGAAAGGCGAAACCCGGGTCGTTAGTGACAAAATCTGTGGGAGTGTACATAATTTGAATGATTCAAATTTAGTGTAATTTATTGTTATCTAAATAAAATTGAACCAACACATAAAAGTGTTTTAGTAAAAACAATAAACATAACATAAAAATTGGTGTCAGAAGTGAGGATATGTGCTAAAATAACGTTAAGAAATTTATGGTGACAATAAATTAACGGTGAATAAAATTCTTTAAAAATTAGCACGAATCAAATACACGAACAAAATAAATCTAATAAAATAAAAGTACATCGATTAAATCGAACGGAAATTATAATAAATCAAATATAATAATAATACGAAACTAGACTAAGACTAAATCTCCAATTCTACGAAATCTATCATCGAAAATCTTCTACGTCAATACATCTACAAAATCTACTATTGAATCTTCAACTTCTACATGGTGACAACAAATTCTGCGAAATCCATCATCGAATATTCAAACTACATTTTCTTGCCGACTTCAACAACATTTTCTTTGCCGACTTCAATTACATCTTCTTTGCCGATTCTACATCCAACTACAAGAAAAATCTGCAAGCTGCCAACAACCTATTTCAATGACTACTAGAACCAAATTCATCTTCAAGTCAACGTTTGTTTAAACTTTATGCAATATATTATTCATCATATTCTGTGAGTAACTTTTGTAACAATTTTTCTTACTCAATCTATACACTTTCACATCAAAATGCCTACACTCACTATCGATACATTGATGAAGTTTGTTTCGACATTTGACGGAGAGAAAAGAAATCTGTATCCTTTTATTAAAGATTGTGATACTGTATACGAACTATGCTCAGAGCAACAAAAAAAAATACTTCTAAAATTTATGATTCATTGCGTCGTAGGAAATGCCAAATACACAATTGCCAATTATAATTTTAAAAACTATGCCGAATTCAAATCATTTCTAATAAATACCTACGGTGAAAATAAACACACATCTCAGTTAGAACTGGAATTAAGAAATTGTAAACAAAACTTTAACGAACCGGTAATAAACTTCATTCAAAGAGTTGAAAATTGCACTAATAATCTTATCGGAGCTGTTCGATTTTCGAACAAGGACAATGAAGAATTGAAAGGGAGAATAAAACAAATTGAAGACAGCGCTCTTAATACATTAATTTTAGGTATGACCAGTGAACTATCAACAGTAGTCAGGCTTTCGAAACCCAAAAATCTTATTGAGGCAAAAAATATCGCAATTGAAGAAGAAAAGTTTTATAATGCAGTTAGGGAAATGAACTCTAACCCAAATAAGATCAATCATAATTATTTCACCAAACAATCAAAGCCACACTCTCTAAATTCAGAACATAATCAATTTGTCAGTAATCTTACATCTCAAGACAATTTAAAATTTTGTAGATACTGTAAAAAATCAGGACATATCTTAGAAGAATGTCGGAAAAGACAATTTAATAACAACGTAAAAAAGCAATATCAACAAAATGCTTCAAACAACAAATTCCAAACTTATCAAACTTCTCGTAATTCTCAAAACTTCCAACCTCCTAATACTTCAGAAAATCGTCAAATTACTCGGAATGTGCAAACCATTCAGGCAGAATATTTAAATTCAACAAATAATGATCAATCTCAACAATTCAACAACAACGTAAAAAATCAATATTATCAAAATCCTTCAAATAATAACTCACAAACTAATCCAACTCTCAGTAATTCTAAAAACTTCCAACCTCCTAATAATTCAGAAAATCGTCAAATAACTCGGAATGTGCAAACTATTCAGGCAGAATATTTAAATTCAACAAATAATGATCAATCTCAACAACGATTGCAAAATGAATTGCAATTATCTTACTCTAATACTAATTCTAATGCATTTTCTCGAATCGAAAATCAAATTTTAAATACCATGACCTCTCAAACTTTTTCGTATGACAACTTCCTAGAAAAACAAAATGAAACATTTAACGTTAAATTGTATGAAATAGATGAATCTCTTCTTAATCAAAAGCAATCTATAGCACATTGTATTTCTAACGACAAATCGATGTCTAAAGGAATAGCTTTAGAAATAAGTTCAATGATCTCTAATTATGACGAATTATTAAATACACACTCTAAAGTAGGAGACGTATTAAAATCAACAGAAAATAAAAATAATATTTACCATTTAATAACGAAACAAAACTTTTGGAAAAAATCAAATTACTTTTCTATCTTTCAAGCATTATGTAACTTTAAAAATATTCTACATAATGATAAAGAAACAAATATCTCTTTTCCACGCCTTGGTAGTGGTTTAGACAACTTAAATTGGGAAAAGATAAAGAAAATTATCCAATATGTTTTTCACAACTCAAATATAAATATAACGATATGTCATAACAAAATAATTAATCCTCATCACGACGAAATACCACAAATACTTAAGGAATATCATGACTCTCCTATAAGCGGACATTCGGGGTATCATAGTACTTTAAATCGTTTACGACTCAAATATAAATGGATCAATATGCAAAAAGACGTTAAAACATATATTAGACAATGTGAATCTTGCCAGAAAAACAAAATATATCGTCAAAATTTAAAACAACCCATAGAAATAACTACGACTAGCGGAAAACCGTTTGAACGTATTGCCTTAGATATAGTAGGTCCATTACCTTTAACCGAAAATGGAAATAAATATATTTTAACTCTTCAAGACGATCTTACAAAATATTCTCAATGTTACCCTATTCCTAATCATGAAGCAATGACAATTGCATCTCAATTAACTAAAAATTTCATTTGTCAATTTGGCATCCCTAAAAAAATTCTTACCGATCAAGGAAAAGATTTTACTTCAAACATACTTAAAGAAGTAGCCAAACTTTTTAAAATCGAACAAATCCAAACCAGTGCGTATTCTTCTACTAGCAATGGTGCGCTAGAGCGTAGCCATGCTACTCTAGCCGACTATCTAAAACATTACATATCTCCAAGTCAAACCGATTGGGACGAATGGTTACCTTTTGCTATGTTTAGCTATAACACTACTCCACACACTGCTACAAAATGTACACCTTTCGAATTAGTTTACGGAAACTCACCTAAACTACCAACAGCTATAATAATACCCGAATTTAAATATACATACGATTCGTTTTTAGACAATTTTAAGCTCAAATCAACCAAATCACACGAAATAGCTAGAAAGAATCTAGTTGAAAGAAAAGAAGACACACAATTAAGGCATAACAAAAATAAAACCTTACGAAAATTTAAAATCGGTGATAAAATATATTTAACAAATAATGCTACTAAACTAAATAAATCTAAAAAATTATCTCCTAACTTCCAAGGTCCGTACGAAATCATAAAAGTCAACAGTCCTCTTAATATTACTATTAAAGTAAAAAAATAAATTAATCAAAGTTCACACTAACAGAGTGAAACTTGCTATTTTAGATCCCTTACAGTAAGTGGATTTAAAACAGATTACGACAAACATTACATTATCTCAAAAATACCATGTTTATTCAACCTTAAAATCACAATATACACTCTTACATACTATATAAAATTGTTATCAACTACTCCATTACAATCACTTACAATACCTTATGTACATCATCTCAATGTTTCTTATAATCATATATTTATTGTATAAACTCATTTAAGTTACCAATAAGTTTATTCTTTAGGGGGGAGATGTTATGTATACTCAATACCATACCATACTATGTTTTATTCTGTATGACGTTCTATTTTCAAATGTCCTTCGTGCTTTAGAATAAAACAATTGAAGTATGAAACTTCAGTAGAATAAGAAAACAATTGCAACCTGTCACATTCTCACGATTTTCGTATTAATTATAAGATTGATTTATTGATTTATAAAGTGTAATATATTGTTATCTAAATAAAATTGAACCAAC